>JAREIS010000081.1:600000-772500 GCA_030060385.1 Muscicapa striata striata
TACAAATACCTTTTTTTCCTCTACTCCTAGTTTGACTTTGAGGTTTTTTTAAAGAATATAGAAGCATGAAATGCAAGAATCCAAGTATGTCACTGTGGTGTGGCAAATTACATATTATCTTGGTTCAGACAGTGTTACATGTAAAATCTGTGTTATTTCTAGAAATTTGTATTATCTGCAGATCACCTAAGAACTGCACTCTTTGAAGTGATGTTAGCTCTGTAGTTTTCTATGAAATTACCACTGTTTCAAATATATCTTGAATAATTTATTGCTAGTTTCTCTTTTCAAAATAATGTGTGTGCATTAGCTGAGAATAGAGGTGAAATGGTTGAACATTACAAAACCATGCTGATGGACAAGGTGGCATAGAAAATTAACTGAAAATTATAGGGAACTCAATATTTACATAGGTTTGTCTCATTGATTAAGGTTTATTTACTACAGAAAGTCCAAAGCACATAGGAAAAAAAAATTCCTCTCAAGTACAAAAAGAGAACAAATGTATTCTGATATGAAAATTAGTTACTTAAGTAGCTATTACATACAAGGATATTGAATAAAGCGTTGTTGGCAAACGGTTTTGATTTTTTATACAACGTGTAATGATCAAAGTAAGGGTAAAAAACAATCCATTAATGTGTTGTGACATCTTTTATAAATACTAGAGAGAGATAATTTTGATTTTGTATAGAAGCAGTGCATGTTAGAAGAAAAAGCATATCAAGACCACTTAACCTGACAATTTATACCCAGAAACAGAAGAATTATTTTGATTCACAGTGGAGAGTCTCAAATTGATTTGTCCTTGGAAAGTTTTATTGCTCAGAGCCAATATACTTTAAAGTACAAGTAGTATGAAGGAAATCCTGTATAATGAGAACTTGAAAGAATCTCAATCGTCATACTCACCTACACCAGGAAAAAATAGTGCTCCTGAACTGAGATGTGGAAATGAGCTACACACAGACACAGACATGCAGACACTCAAACACCTTCACACACAGTCAATACATTTGCTGTTCACTGGTTTGGTGGCTCAGTTTCAGTACTTCGGGCATATCTTATTTCTGAGAGAAGTTTCTGAAATAAAATATTCCATGAATTTTAAGAACAGCAAATAGAGGTATGACTTTGGCACATGTAAGAATAAGGTTTAGGAATAGCTTCAGTTTCTGTAGACTATAGTCTGAGAAACATAGCTATGTCTAAGAAACACAGGCTCTAAGATGGCCTGCAGATGTTGATTGTTCAGCCTTGAAAACTGCATTATTCAGATCAGAACTACAGTGGATCAACCACCACCTCTTTACTCTGATAGCCACACACTGGGATGTTTCAACAGTTTGATTGTGTACAAAAACTGAAATTTTTTTGTGCTTACAGCAGGCTTCTCCTGTTATTTCTCTATCTATTGAAATTCTCAAAATGAAATATCTTTATTTTTGCTTTCTTCCTTATCCTTAATAACTGGTTATCACTAGTAAACTTTGAAACTGATTTTCTGTATTGTTTTCAACTCATGTAAGCTACCAAGTGAAGCTGACAATTGTAAATGTCATGTGAATATGGTGTTGAAGAAGACAATTATCTCAGTTGCCAATTTAAATTTAATTTTTTTTTCAGTATTCACTCAATCTCTCAGAGATGAAAGTGTGATATTATTGATTTATTTTTAATTAAGAATAACCTGCCCATATATTCTTTAGGGTATATTTGCTTGAAAACAAAGATGATGAAGGGCAATTTAGGTTTTGATGGACAGACTAGAATATTTCCATTTTGTACTCTATAGCATGAAAGCTCTAATCCCCAAACTTCTAAGGGCCAAAAGAAAGAAAGGGTTTACATTAATTAATTTATTTGAATCCACTTCTACATACCACACACTGAAAGTTCAGAACGTAATCTTTTAAGGAGATCTGACAGGTGAGTTATCAAACATATTTTGTTTTGTGTCCTTCATAATATTATCAGATAAAAATAAAGCAAAATTTTCAACACAACTCCTTCATATTTTCAGGTACTCATCTCTGTCTGTGTGGTCTCTTTAAATTTCTTTTGTTAAGTTTATGGCACTCTCTCTTCCAGACTCCTCATTTATCTGTTTTCCAGGACTAGCCCAGAGGAAAATCATCAAGATTTTGCATATTAATTGTCAGAGCACTAACAAATACCATAGGTGTTTCTGTTTTTGTTGGAGATAAATTGCATCCTTTTGGCCTGTGGAAATATTGAAATTATTGTAAGTGTTCATGGAACCAGATGGTTTCTAATTACTAATGGCATTGCCTGGAAGATTGCTTTTAGTCCCTGACAAACTCACAGTATATTTGCATTTAAATGGCTCTCAGATGTACCAGTAGCTTCTCAATACACTGTCAGTAGGGACACAGCTCCAATTCTATACAGTACCTTCACCAGAGCAGCCACTGGCCAGGTGTCTGCACATAAATTGAACACACTACTGATGTCTGGTTACCTTTTACTCTTTCATCAGAACAGGGCTTTGTGCCCTCCCCTGATGAACAAACCTCTTAACATGAGAACCCCTTATGTCTCTTTCATTACAATTTCCCCTGGACTAATGCAGTCTTCCCTAATGAAGTTATTTACTTCCAAATACTACAGGTGTTTTGTCTAAAAATCTACTTAAAACAAATAAAAAAACCCCATTTGTTTCAGTAAAGTTTTTATCACAATACTGCCAAAGCAGAGTCATTATTGCATTTCATCTAAATTTGACTGAACTATGGTTCAAAAGTAAATTCTAATCGATGCAGATTGAATTCATAGAATAGATTGCACAAAACTGCCCTTTAAGGGACTGTGTTGTGTTATGTTGCTGTGAAACACTGTGATTGAGTGTTTACATGACTTTATGATATTCATACAAAAACAATCCTTAAAACTTTTACAAATAAAGCAGTTTCTTTTGTTTACAAGCTTACTGTAATGTTTTTTAAGTATTTAATTTTACCATTAGAATTTATAAAGATGAGAAAATCATTAAGTCTCTTTAGTTCCATTATCCCAGAAAATGGCACGTACTATCAATTTCTGAAAACTCTTTCTTTTACTTTCTGTTTCAGTCACTGGCCATGTATCTGCCTATCTTTTAATAGGTGGCTTACATATTTTTGCTGTTGAATAACTATTGACAGTAAACAACAATGTTGTATTATTGTCACCCCAAATACAATAGCAAGACGTACTATAAGCAGTTTTCATGAACTGCAGAGGACATGAGCATGTTCTGATGTTAAAGGAACTGTAAGATGGGTAATTAATTATTTGCACATAATTATTGTTATATTATATACTGTTTTTTAGTTTAGGCTTTTAGCCCACAGAATGTGGAGCTTTTCTGGGACACACTGTCTTGCTGAATTTGGTGTTAAAAGCCTCAAAAAGTTGAGATTTCATGCCAGGTACCTTCATTCACTGCAGATGGAATGGTAAAAGCTAGTGACAGCTCTTCTATATTGCCCTGCTTGTTTTGGGTATAAGGGTTTGAAATTAGCCAAATATGAATGCAGAAAATTGGGACAGGACTGTTTTTGTGAGTATATGAAAACGAATCATATTCTGGATTGGATCAGGAAAACCAGCATTTCCTCCACCTGCACCTTTAAAAGAAATGCATACTTTGCAGAAGCACATCATTGTTGTGGGGGTGGTGGCAGTAGTCCTACAGCTGTCAGTTGACATGACAGAGGATGGAGGACCTATAGCAGCTGACAGTGATGGGAATTTTTTTCTCTAACTGCAGTGTGATTCTGGAATGAAATTCTGGTCCTATGTACAGTCTAACTATATCTGGTTTTGCTTGGTTCTCCTTGCAGCCTGCAGGAAGTTATAAGCTTCTCTAGAGAGTGATTCATTCCATCCAAAGGCAAGGGTGAAGATGTGGAGGGTGATTCAACTAAACTATTTCCTTCCATACACTCGGAGAAGAATGAAAAACCTGACTAATATAGACAAGTTAAATAACCAGATTTCTAATAAATCACTTAAATAAGATCTTCAAAATACCATGTTAAAAAAATCTTGACACATCTAAATATAACAGACAAAAATAAGTTTAAACTTAGTTTTAAGGCCAACCTTCAAATTTTTCCTGAAATTTTCCAGATGAACAGGAGAAAATGATGAAAATAGTTTTCCTTGTTAAGTCTTGGCTCCTATGTAGGGTGCTTCCTACAGTGCAGGCTGTTTTCTCGTCCAGTAACATTTTTAAAACCATCTGTATAAACAGGAGCTGTCAAGGGTGAAACTCCACTGGTGTCTACCAGTCAAGCTGGGCAGGCATATGCTCTATAATGCTGGGTGGATATAAATGCAAGCATTATCCCTCCTGCTGTCTGTGAGGCCAGCAGGCCTCAGAATATATATAAAATCATGGTTTACTTAACATGTTGGTGTGGCTTGCTTGGTTCTAATAAAAAGATAATTTTCTTGCCAGTACTGTGATGGTTGCCTTTAGGGACGTATACATATAGCAATGCTGTAGTAGAAAATATTTGTAATTGATCCTGACTAAAGGCTACATCTAGTTTCCAGTGCTGTTGCAAAGACCCTGCCCCGAGAAAGGAGATGATTTTCTTGTAGGTAAGTATGTTATGATGAGTAGATAGAGAAAAGAAAAGTTACTGTAGACACCAGATCCAGGTCGTGCATCAGAAAAATATCTCTGTCCAGCAATTTAAATTCAACCTATGCCCTTCCTCTGCAGGCAGACTTGGCAGGGCTTGGTGCAGGGCTCAGAGGCATTCAGATAGGTGGAGCAGCTCTTCTCTTTGGAGCTCATAGCAAAGAGTATTCAATGGGGTTGCTCTGTGGAAAAATAACCAAAATTAAACAATCCTTTCCACACATTAGGCTTGAGGGGCTGCTGAGGGGCATTTCCATTTGCATTCTGTCCAAGGACAAGCGTGGAGAAGTTTGTGGAAGGTGATGCACCTGTACTATTTTCTTCTATCCACATAGAGGGGGATGAAAAACATGACTGATACAGACAAGTCAAATAATGAGATCTCTAATAAGTCTTCTAAATAGGATGTTCTGTAAATTTTTAAAGGGATATTTGCTTCTGCACTTTTTGACCATATAAAATCTGTTTCCTCTAGACTATTACTACTGCTCATATCAGACCATTTCAATTAGAAGTTACCCGATTTCATCAGTCATACAACACACCAGTCAGGCATGAATGTTTCAGATTTTGAGAACTGTAAAGCATATCTGGGAAAAAAATCCCAAACTTCTGAAAAGCATTTACCAAAACTAAATCTTGAATAAGTCTTAAACTTGAGTTGCATAGACAAGAACAGAAATTTCCCATTTTGGAGGAGTTTTGTTGTTTAGTTGTATTCTTGCTGCTTCCTGTTTATTTGATTTGTTTGCCCTCCCAGTTAGCAGGTCCATTCCATGCTCTCTGAGCCATTAGTTTAAAAATTTTCAGAGTTTTGACATTTAACCAGTCAGGAACAGCAACATACTGAATGCTACCAGAACTTTCATAGAATTTTTAACTTAATAATATTTATCTTAAACCTAGAAATAAGAAAAGTAATTTGTACTTAAAATAAATAAAAGATAAATGGAAGAGAATGATTGTTATCTCAGTTTTAAGCACAACCTTTATTAATGACTGACAAAATGAGGGCTAAGGCTCATGTCTTCCTCACTACAAAAGTCTACAAACATCTGCTTTAATACTTTTATATATATTTCTATATATTTCTTTCTCATACAGAAATATATTACAGAATATATTTCTAGATTTTTATGAAATGGACCACTACATATCAAATATTTTTGAGGTGTCATTTATTTTTGAAATAACATGAGTCTGGCTGCAAGGATTTATAGATCTCTAAGGTAGTTTGTGGTAATTATTTGCCTCTGATTCACAGTAGAATATTTAAGGATCTGCAAATCCTGAGAAACTAACTGGGTAGTGAGCTGTTTGTCTTGAAGCTTAAAAACAGTAAAATGACATTCCTTGGCACTACTTGGAGTTGATATTAAATTAGATCAAGGAAATGCAATATGCTTAGCACTCCTGAATATGAGAGCAGCATCAAAATCACTATGTAGAAAATAGTTACAAGAAGTATTTTGCTATATTAAATCAAATTAAGCAGTGTTATCAGTGGAATCTATTAATTTCAATTTTATTATATCAGCCTACCTAAACTTGTTTTTGGCTTTTTTTTTTTTTTTTTTTTTTTTTTTTTTTATCTTATCAGTCAGGTCTTTCTAAATTTTTGGAATTTCTCTTAACCAGTGGAGCAATACCACATTCTTTCTATAATGATGAAAGAACTATGTCTCTGTACAAAATATGAAAAGGGTATGACTGGTGTGTAAATTAACCAACAAGTGGGCCACAGTCTAATCCATCTATTCATTCAAGTACCATTGACTTCTGGACTTATTTTGCATCAGAAACAATTGTTGTTGTCTTATAAAATTGAAATAATAAATCATTTTGCTTTATAGCATTGTTCAGTAAATCCAAAGCCTCTTTCAAAGCAGAAGGATGATTTCATTTGCTTTAAGGAATCTCTTCCAAGCAGAATTTACTCTGTCTATGTGTGCATACATATTTAAGCTAGTTTGTACAGAATTTCTCTATTGCCTCTGTGGTAACTACTGCTTTAGTGCAATACATGTTTGGGTACAGCACTGTGGCCAGGGGAAAAGTTCAAGAAAACATTGTGCATATCTGATAACTATGAATTTATGGAAAGGTCTCTCAGTATGCTTTTTAATAGCTTGTTGAACAAATGAATGCTTATCTGTACTCAGTAAATTGTATCTGTGCAATAGTGAAATTTAAAATTTTCCACAGTTATCAGGTAAAGAAATGGGTTTAGATTTGAAAAACTATGAGCAAAATTTTTGTAATATCAAGCAACAGTTCCTGGAAGGACTCTATTTACCTCAATTTAAACATGGAAATGGAGTAATGTTAATAGTATTCTGAGCAGGTTGGTTTCCTTTAGTTATTAGTTTTCCTTTTCATACACTGTGATCATCTACAGTAATAAAATCCTGAAAAGAGCAAATAGAGTATGGTCATTACTGTCATTAGGGATGACAGGATTTAGGATGGAACATTTGAGCATCAATATGTCTCCCTGTTGTTAATTATTTAAAGCTATTGTCTCTATGATGGCCTGGCCAAAGATATGGAACTATAACATGCAGTACTGAGCTATGTTATTGAAAACCATTTTATTCCTTGCCTTGTTATGCCTCCTACTGAGGTTATAAAGTTACTCCTCACCATCTGAAAAGAAACAATTTTATTAGTGTTGGAACTGCCAAGAACGTTACAGGGCTCCCTGGAATTGTGTCAAAGAAATGTCAATTTGATCAATACTGTGGAAGTTGAAAGCTCTATGAAAATAAGGCAAAGCAGGACAAAGCACACTTGCAACATGAAAAGAAAAAACTTAACTTTCAAGAACAGTTCTCTTGAGATAAGCGTCTTCAAATGTGCAAATTTACGGTTTAGAGTCAGCAGTCAAAATGCAGACTATGTGTAAGTTAGATGAAATTGGATAAATTTGTATGCACTAGACTTTCACAAACCTCCTAATACCCTACTCCCAGAGGAGTAAATTCAAGTGCCACATGTCAATCTACTACTACCACCTTTGTCATAATTTATCACTTTATACTCATACTTTCAAACAAGTTTAAAAATAAACAACAAAAGCAAATATTATAAAGGGAAATATTACAAAGGGAATCAAAGGACCCAGATCAGACTATACAGACTCCAGATTCTGTGAGATGATCTTGCCACTTGTTTCTGATAATTTGGATACTAATTTTGTTCTAAATAAACCCAAACAGATTATTGACCAATGGTCAGCATAGGTGCAGAGATTGGGCCAGAAGTTAGTACAGCTCTATTTAACTACAGTATAATTCATCAGGATTTCAGATACTTGTTTTCTGTCAAGAAACATTTTTGTCTGTTTTCTTGAACCATTCAGGATGAGAAAAAACATTTCACAGATATTAAAAGCAATGAGATATCACCTAGCAGATGGGAAACATGTCTATTCTTAATTACAATGGTATAAATATAATTCCTAAATTATAATCTTGATCATCCAAAGGGTTGAAAATGCATATTATATGAGGGTGTACAAAGTTCAGCTTTAAAATTAGGAAGGTGTATTAAGGAGTCACTCCTTTGTGATTCAATATTGGCTTGTCAAGGGCAGTTGTTATGTTCACTGACTAGGCTGTTATTCATGTGCCATGTCCCAGTACATAAGCATTTACAGAGCCAAGACCTGTGTTATAACTCACGTCCTTGAAGCATCATATGGAGAGCAAAAAATGAAGTAGAGCTAGCTGGATCTTTCTGGACACCTTTGTAAAAAATCTTTGCCATAGGATCTTTTCTAAGGAGATAGAAACAAACATAGAGATAGGATAAATAGATAGATAGATAGATAGATAGATAGATAGATAGATAGATAGATAGATAGATAGATAGATAGATGGATGAAATACACATATGCATGATGACATTTTCATACCACTCCTCTCGTTGCTCCGTACAAGATATAATTATTTCCCCCAAGATGGAAAGGGGTTAAAAGAAAATGTCTCTCTATGTGGGCTTTAGTTAGGAAATGTTTCTCCCACCATCACGTGGGCCAGAGAAGTGAGCTCGCATTTGCCTGGCATAGGGCTCATTAAAAACCTTTTACTGCCTTATCTTTTGAGAACAGCTGGCTGGTAAAAGTTGCATATTGAATTTATTGAGCTCATTCATATTTCAAAACATGTTTATATCTATCAGTGAGCAATTTTGATAGCATCCCTCTTATATTTTATATCAACGATATTAACTACAATTCATGTCGTTCGTTTGCTATTAAAAGTAACAGATGGTACACTAAACTGTTTTTTTCTGCAACATGAAACATCTACTCAGTTGACATCAAAATATGTTTCTGCTCTGAAAAATGGCTTCCATAAAATACACTTTTTGGAATTCACGTTTTTCACTTCTTGATGAGCCTTGGATGAAATAAACTTTTTTATAACTTATATGTTGGATTTTGTAACTGCTTGCAAGTTTGGCTGGTTTGTAAGAATAAACCTGGTTTTAATGATACCAAAATCCTTAAAAGAAAAAAATAATTTGCAATGAGGTTGTATGTACCAATTTTTTTCATATTATATAGTCAGGAACAGATTCTAGCTCAGTCCCCTGACCTATATCAGCTTTACCAAAAAAAGGCACACCAAAATAAAAATATGCAAACCAGAATATGACTAGATTTCCTCTTAGACCAGCCACCTAAGCTCTAGAAGTATTTTTGACAGCTTAATCAAATCTACACCAGCCCACAGCTGGAATTGCTGTCACACTGTCTGTCACTCCTCAGAAAGTACCGTGGGCTGCTGCTGCTTGCTTTGGAGGTATCCAATACTTAGGCAGATCATGAGTCTTTGACTAATCTGGCAGGTGTGGTTTCCCTGTGCCAAGATTATTATGATTATGATGAAAAACTCTTGCTTCTCATTGCTACCTATGCCAGGGTTATTTTCTAAATTTTGTGTTTTGATCGGGCAGTTTTGCCTAATCTCTTATTGCAAAGTAACAGGAGTTGCTGAGAGATGCTATTCCACAGCTCTTTCTGTTTTCCTGACTCCTTTTCTCAAATAACATAGTGGTACGGGTGCATCTTGCATCAACTTAGCTGGATGGTTTACATTCCAAAAAAACATCAAAATTATGGCTAGTTGTAATACAGGTAAAATAAAATTTGGTATATTTTGATTAGAAAATCAGTCCATAATTACATAATGGTATAGAGGTTGTGAGGACATAGATATTCAATAGACAACAGATACCTTATCTTTGTAAGATCCTATCTCTCAGTGTTCCTTGACTTGAGCAAGAGGTATACTGAGGGAAGACTTTTAATTTTATTTGTATTCTAACAAAGCATCATTAAGAAACTCCTTACTTCTCCGTATTGGGATGCAACACTGCAGAATTTTTCCTAGTTAGTTGTTTTCTTTAAAGATCCCAAATAAAAGCATAAGAGAGAGGGTTAGGAAGAATCCTGACCTGTACTTAAAGTCAGGAGACACTGAAAAAGTCCTGCAGTATTTGGAGTTTTACGAAGGATAACAGAGACACCTAATGGCAAAGTAAAGGAACTTATTTAAACACAATAATGGACAAAACACTACTTTCTGAGAAATTTGAAGTAATATGAGTTAAGTTCCAAACCAAATATTCCTTTTGATATTCTTGTCTGGATGTAATACAGGTAAATGCAGAAAGAACAGGACTTTATGCACTGGAAAATAGCTGGTGATAGATGTTCCCTGATTGTTAATTTCATTCAAAGTTCTCACTTCCAAGTAATCAATTTCAATTTTAAAATAATTTTCTTGTCTTCTGTACAAATATCACTGCAATAATGCTTGGTTGGTGGTGACAGAAATATGGTTTTGATTTATTTAAAAAGATAACACAATCAAAATATAGTGTTTTACCAGAACTTCACCTTCATTGAATAGGATTAATACAAACCAAGACAGTCGAGAGATGTGAAGGAACATGTTCTGACAGTTTATCTTAAAAAGAAAAGTAAAAGGTTGAAAGGGAACCTCTGTCTCCTTTGTAAAACTGTCATGCAAATGTAAACCAATTGACAACTGAAAATCAGGTTTCTCATGTCCATTAGGAGACAAAGATCAAATTCAAGCAAGCACATCAGGTTCACACATAAAGCAGGTATAGACAGTAACTGAAACTCAACACAGTTGGAATACCTGCCTGGCTGAGGAAATGCTTCTTGGCTGGCATCAAAAATACCAAAACCACTGTGATACAACTGAGGTGAAACGTTGAAATTATGTGATTTCTGGGTAAAATAAAGAGAATGTAAATAGGCAAAGACTAAGAGTGAACAATCTTTATAAAAATCCCATGGATTTTGCATAAAACATGCTGGACTTTTGCATTATAAAAGAAAGGAGTGCATGGACTGTCTCCAGTGCATTTAGATTATTGGATTGCTCAAGAGAAGCAAGACACATGGTTAGCTGCTGCTGCTGCTTCCTCAGCAGCCTTACAATGCCTCTTCCTTACAATGAACTTCAAGTCTTCAGTTTGCCAAGATAAATCTTCTATCCAATTTATACAATGGCATCGAGTCCTATGGTGTTTATCACATGGAAACACTTGCATGGACAGATCTTAAAACTTGTTTGGTTTCAGGCACAGTAACCTGTGTGAAGGAATGGACACCTAAACCCAGAGGTGTCCATTGACTCAATCCTAACCTCATCCCTAACTGTAATCACAGCCATGCAACCCCTGCTGGACCAACACAAAGCTGGCTGTCCCTGCAGATTCTTGCCTTAAATACATCCTACAAAATGCTATAGCTATAAATTACCAGATGTCTGGAACAAAGAGATGAAAAACAAAACCTCTCTCTCATACACAACATATGGTAGAAAGAGATTGAACCAGGCTGGACTTATTGTTCCTTGCCATGAAACTTCACAAAAGATTTGATAGGTTTTGAGGGGAAGGTAAAATAGTTGGATTGATCCGGTAAATCTTCCAGAAAATGACTTTTGTGTCGTTATTCCTTATTCCTTATTCTGCTATGCCTACAAAAACATAAATACAACAAAGGATTCCCATGTCCAGAGACCCACAGGGGAGAGAGACTGAACAAGTGTCATGCATGGCATACACTGCCCTCTGTTCAAATATTTACATTAACTTTATTTTGTTCTAGGTCTGTCTGCTGGATGAAAAGTTACTTTATTCACAAGTGTGCAAAAAAAGAATTACAGGTTTCATCTAAAAAAGATTTCTCTTTTTTTAGTATGTGTGGATTGCTATATTCTTGATCCTCATCTTCTCTATACTCAAAATTAAAGTCAGTAGATAATTGTTGACATGACTCAAAAGAACCATTTCAAAATGACTATTCTAACTACAGCTGAGATCTGCATTCAGTATAAACAGTATATGCACCTGTGAAGAAAATCTGAAATAGAAAGTAAAATCAAAAATGACAAACAACACATTAAGTTTTCCTTACCTGATGAAGCAAAATAGGCATGTATATTCATGGGGGGGAATGAGGGAGGAAAGACCTGAGGACAACTGACAGACATTAGCAAAGAATATTACCAACCTTGAAAGTCTTAGCTGGCTGTTCCAGAATTCTTCCTCTCAACTTAATTGACTCTAAAGACCACATAGTGCATGAAGAGACTTTAAAATTCATGTTCTGAGGCAATTTCAAACTACTGCCATGGTAAGCTGTAATGCAGAGCACATGAAAACTTCCCAGAATACATATATTGATGTAATACAAAAATGAATATTGCATAGTATTTAATGCTGCCATAGATTAAATTATATTCTAAACATTTAAATGAAGAGCAATTAATTTTTTAGTTTTCGTTTTAATTAGAAATAGGAAATTTTTAGGAATTTAATTATGCTTAAAATATTCAATCAGTAGCTGAATTATTACCTTGCTAAATAAATAGGCTGTTTTCCAGTTCCCCTTTGTCCTGAGGGAGAAGGCAAAAAGATTAAAATCTCAGCCTTAAATTCTGTACTTTTGACCACCATGAAGGCTAACATAATCTTTGTAAATAAAATTTGGAGAGCTTATCTGGTGGCAGAGAGGGTTTGGGTGTCAATGAGGATATTCACATCCAATCATCAGGTAAAGAAAATAATGTTTTTTTTTCCACCATTAGAAATTATTCACAAAGCATTTTGCAGGTATGCCTGATCCATATGAAAGTAGTGCTGGCTTTGCCAGGACGTGTTCTGTGCAATCTTATCGGTGTTCCTCTGTTGGATGTCGCTACTGGAAGAGAGAATGAAGACAAAACTGAGGAATATGCCCAGCCTCAAAAGTGATAAATAATGAGGAGTGAAGTCAAAGCCCTGAACTTTACAAGAGCAAGATCCCAGTTGTTTAAGGAGTTGGTGAATGAGATCCTCTGTGAAACTGTTCTTAAGGACAAAGGGCTGGCAGCTCTTTAAGGCCACTTTGTTTAGAGCACAAGAACTCTATGTCCTGGTGTGAGGAAATGGAGAAAGGCAGGCCTGAAACTGCCATGGGCAAGGATCTGCTCCTCAAACTGAGCACTAAGAGATGCACAGACAGTGGAAGCAAAAAGAGGTCACCTGGATAGAGTACAGGGATATGTTTTGAATGTGCAGGGATGGGGTTAGGAATTCTTGCATTTCTTTAACAGATAGGTTGCAATATATTGCTGAATTAGAATAATCTTGATCAAGAGAGTCCTCAAATACCTTTGAAATTAGCTCTTCTTGGAATAAGAGTCTTTTCCATGTGACTTTCCAAGACACTTTCTAATCTATCCTTTTTTTCTGTGATATGAAATTTATTAAAATTTAGTGGAAAATATTAATTCTCAAAATAGATTCTAGGGTTTAGTGGAAGATGGTTATGTTAGGAGGACAATAAATTGGCAGTAGAAGCTTGATGCAGCAACCTATGAGACCTTGCACAAGAGTAGTAGGTTAACCCTGGCTGTATGCCAGGCACACACCAAAGCCACTCTCTCACTACCCTCTGCAACTGGACAAGAGAAAGAAAATATAATGAAGGGCTCATGAGCTGAGTTAAGAACCATGAGAAAGATTACTCATCAAATACTGTCATGGGCAAACAGGCTCAAATTAGAAATGTTAATTGAATTTATTGCTAATAAAAACAGAATAGGATAAGGAAAAGAATAGTAAAACTTTAAAAACACTTTTCCTCCATCCCTCCCTCCTTCCCAAGATCTACCTCCTCTCCCAGTGCTGCAGAGAGATGAGAATGGGGGTAATGGTCAGTGATGACATTTTATCACCTGCTGTTCAAGGAAAGGAGTCATTCCCCTGCTTCACCAGGAGGTTCCTTCCATGAGAGACAGTTCTTTGTGAGCTTTCGTGATGTGAGTCCATCTTACGAGCAACAGATCGACACAAACTGCTGCAAAGAGAGTCCATCCCACAGTCCTTCTCTCAAACTGCTGCAGCATGGGTCACTCTTCCAAGGTGTGCAGTCCTTCAAGGATGGGCTGCAACAGTGGGGACTCCTTTCTCCATGGACATCCCATGGGTTCACAGCCTCCTCTCAGGCATCCACCTGCTCTGGTGTGGCTCGTCTCCATGGGCTGCAGTGGATCTCTGCATCCACATGGACTGCTATGGGCTGCAGGGACACAGCTGCTTCATCATGGCTTCACCATAGGCTGCAGAGGAATTCTAGCTCCAGGGTCAGGAGCTCCTACTCTCCCTCCTTCTCCACTGACCTTGGTGTCTGCAGAGTTGTTTCTCTCACACATTCTCACCCTGCTCTTCTCTGGCTGCAATTACAACTGTGCAATAACTTTATTTTCTTTCTTAAATATGTTATCAACAGAGGCATTACCATCATTTCTAATTGGCCCAGCCTTGACCAGCAGCAGGTCCACCTTTTGAGCAGCCACGGATTGTCTCTTCTGGACATGAAGGAAGCTTCTAGCAGCTCCTCACAAAAGACAACCCTGCCACTACCAAAGCTTGACCATGAAAACCCAAAACAACAAATTATCTTGCACAGCTTAATTTCAGTTTCACTTTATATGAAGTAGAGAGAGGCAATCATCTCCTCTTCATAATGGTGACCATGAGGGACAGTGACAGAAATACTCAAGAGTACTGCCCCTCTCTACCAGCCTACTTTGGAAATAAGCGAAGTGGCTCCAAAGCATGGTGGATCCCCCTGCTACAGGATCTCTTCAGTGATCCCTTTCTTAAGAGAAAAGTCTTGATCTGAAGCATTTCCATGAAAACAGTTACAAGACTCTTTTGACATTATGGAAAATACTTGTGTTTTTTCGTTAGGAAAAGATTATTAAGATAATTCTTTCCATTGAACATTTCCAATCATTACTTGGCAGCCAAAATGGCTGTTTGGGCAGCACTGAATAAACTGTAGCTCCCACCTGTACTTTACAAATGTGAGTGTCTGTCTACAAAGGATATGGTTTTGAAAAATCGGTCATCTCTTCCCACTAGTTCATGTTCTGTCAGAGTAATGGCATTCTCAATATTGTCAACAGTAATGGTCCATTGACAAAAAGAAAACAGAATGAGGGCACACACAGCCCCAGGTCTGATAATATTTGCCTTGTTGCCCTTCATAACATGACACGTGATGCGTACAGTTGTGTGCTGCCCTTTCTATGAACAAGTGCTTTGAGGGAGCTTACATAATCTTCTGCATGACCAGGTAGGCACCACTAAAGCAGCTTCCTTGTCCCTACCTGTCAGTCAAACCAGTCAGAAATTTGATTTAGATTAACTCTGTCAGTGAAATTACACTTTGCTATTGTAAAACGTGAAAAAAAACCTCAAACAAATGACTAAAACCAAAAAAAAAACAAACCAAAACAAAAAAAAAAAAAACCAACAACCAAAAAAAAAAATCAAAAACAACAAACAAAAAAAAAAAAAAAAACCCCAAAAAAAACCCCAAAAAGTTAAATCTTAATTCTATTATAATTTTTTCAGTAGGAAGAGACACAAACCTAACAAAGCAACTGCAAGTTTCATAGTCTTGGTATGCTCCTGCTTGGCTCCATTTTAATTGTCTATGGTGTTTTTGTAAACTTTCAGCATCTTAAACCAAATAAAATATAAAAGTGTAGACTGGTTTGGGGTAGTCTGATTTTTCAAATGTGTAGAGACTGAAAAAAGGAATGGCTCTTTCTTAACTGTTTTTTACTTTGTACAGCATGGTGGGTTGAAATCTAAGCAGCTGAATGTAATTGAGTCAGCTTTAAGAACTGAGCAGTGTTTTTTTCCCAGGGCTTGTAGAAGATTTTGTCATCACTGCAGAAATCAGTGCTACACTTTTGGTGCTGCTTATGGCATCTGCGGAGAGCTGTCAAGCAGTAGGAGCCAAACACCACCAGAGGGTGCCAATTACTTCCATAAGCAGGAAAATATACTTGTCAGGTAATCTCTGGAATAAATTTGTCAGGTAAGTGCTACATTATTTACTATGAGTGAATGTGTTCAGAACACACATTATATTATATTGCATTGGGCTTTATAGTGACCATCAAAAGCCTCCGTGTGACCCCTGTCATTAGCATAAAGCCATGTGAGCCAAAGCAAGAAGCACACAGCTCTGTGGTCAGGGGCAGTGTGGCAAATGCCTCTGGATGCAATTACAGAGACAAGATGAGGTGCATGATTTGAATGACTGCCTACCAGAGCTGTTTTAAAACACATGTAGCTCCACAGCCAGGAAATCTGCAAGCAAACAGGTGAATAACAAGGTGTGAGGATTCAAGGATGTGCTATGGAGTGGTTTACTTGCAGAGCAGGCAACAAACACACAGGGTAGAATTTTAACTGTGATACGTGGAAATTTTATCTATCTTTGTGTGCACTGACCTCTGCATGGATGAAATGTAAGAGTGTGATGGCACAGGAGGTCTTGTTAAAGAGTAATGAACTTGATAAGGATCTTCCCTAGCCCTTTCCTCTCTGCCACTGTTACTTCTTTATCCCTCCTGCAAATGTTCCTGTTATAAACAGCTTTAGTGCTTCTCTGACCCCCAAGTAATCCACTAGTAAGAAATGGAGAGAAAGTCAGACAGGATTGTGGGTAATCATATTGAAAGAACAATTATGAATTATGAGCATTTTAAAGTGCTAGCAATTAGAGTTTTACAATATTAAACCAGACTGTGTTCCAGCAATTTGGATCTTTGTTTGTTTTGTTTACACAAGACTTACTCTGGGCTGAACGAATATGCAGTATTTGAGCAGAATGAAAAACAGAGTGGTGGTCCTGTTTTGTTTCTTTTTTCTTTTTTTGGGGGGGAATGGGGGGGAGTCAGAGGTAGGGAGGTGACCAAGCTGGCTGCCAGAGGCCCACCTAGTTTTCTCTCTCCCTCTCCACCTACTCAACAAGACAAGTAGAAAATAGAGTGGAAAAACTCATAATAAAGAGCAGCTATACTGCTTATTGATTACTGTTACTGGTAAAACTGACTCACCTTGGGGAAGATTAATTTATTTCCAGTTAATAATAGAATAGGAAAATGAGAAATGAAGACAAAAACTAAAACACCTTTCTCTCATCCCTCCTCCCTGCCAGCATCAACTTCACTCCTTCACTCCTTACTCCAAACTTCCTCCCCCACAGTGGTGCAGGGTGATGGGAAATGGGGGCTATAGTTAATCCATAACAGCTCCCCTCTTCTGCTCCTTCTCCTCATGCTGTCCCCCTCCTTCAACAGGGGTCTTTCCAGTAGCTGCATCTTCCTTCAGGACCATCTGCTCCAGTGTGCTATGGTCCCCAGTGAGAATATCTGCTTCATCATGGTCCTCTCTGGGGGTTGCAGAGAATTCTCTGCTCCAGTGCTGGGAGCACCCTCCCTCCCTCCTTCTTCTCTCACCTTGGTATTTGCAGGACTGTTTCTCACACATTTTTCTCACTCCTCTCTCTCTCAACTGCTTGCAGCATTATTTACCCTTTCCTAAACACACTTCTCAGAGGCACCTCACCCGTGGCTGAGGTGTTCCACGGTGTCCTGGAAGTGGGTGGGTGGGAACAGAATGTGTTCCACGTGGGAGCTCTCCCCAGCCGGGCCATGCCTGGGCACCTGCACCCTATACAAGGGCTTAGGGATAAACTACAGCATTTAAGATGAAGGGAGAAATGGAGAAACCACTGAAGGAGAAGAGGCATCAGTTGAGTTAACCAGGAGGCTGAGGTTTCATGGCTGAAAGAGGGAGCTGCAGGCAGTACAGCAGGGCACTTGGGTCAAGCAGGACACATAGTGCTGTAGCCAGAGCCTTGGAAGAGTTTGTTAAAGGGAGAGGGCTGGCCAGTAAATGAAAACACTTTATAGGCAGAATAATGAATAATAAACTTATTATTTCATTTTCTCTAGAGGATTCTTTTCCCAAAAGAAATACCAAAATCAGCTTAGGAGGAAGATAAAGCAAGAACAAGTAGAAATGAATTTAAATCAAAACCTCATGATGTCCTGTGGCATCCTATCCTTGAAGAAATTTACTAGTTAGTTTTACAGTTTCACCATGAGATACTTTAGTGTTTTACCTGAAAGCACATAAATTAATTTATGTGCCCACTCATATCCTATGCCAAGCCACTGTCTGACCCAAGATAATGTTATTGACATCTTCTCCACTTTCCAGCAATTTAGTTTCTTCCTAGACAAAAATGATAAATCAATTAATTGTCTAGTGATTTAGTTTTAGAAAGGTAAAGAGCTGCAAGAAGCCAAATGTGTCTGTGATAAGTAGGAAAAGTCATTCTTGGCTGCTGGGATTGTTATTGAGTAGCTTTGACAGTAATCAAAACGCAGCAGGGAATGATGTTCACTGTTGCCCACTACAGTGAACTATCTAAGATATCACTATTTTAACTGTGAAATTTGCCCTATATCTTAAATGTGGAAGGACATTTTACTGGATTAAAGTTAAGGCACAGTCCTCTACTGAATCTAGGTCAAATTGAGAATTGGAAGGCACTTGCCATAACTAATGTGCTTGTGCCACGTTCCCCTCTGGCTCCAGCTCCACAAAAGGTATTGGGTGCTGCCATGCAGCTGATTCAGAGCTCAGAGCTGCTCAGAGCTGACCAAGCAGACAAAGGAAATACATCAGAAAACAATTGTCTGTATGTGGGGAATTGTTAACTCTTATGTCTTTCCAAGTGTTCTAAGTGCCCATTAGTGAGGAAGTCAAGGAGTCAGTTTTTCACTGCAGTTGTTGTGTGGCAGACTTTGTGATGGGGCCCATCCCTCATTTCTTCCTAAATCCCTATCAGATATGGAGTTCATGTGCTTAGGAATGTTATCAGGAAAAATATAGGAAACAATATCTGCAAAAGCAGTGACTGACTTGACTGCATATGAACCCTCATATTCACTAGGTACAGGATTTCAGAATCTGCACATTTTACAACTGAAATGGTGACTGTTTTTATGTGCTTCATTCTTTTTCTATTATCCATTAAAATTATTAATTTTCAGCTGTTCTTTGTTGTCTTTAGTATGACATAATTTTTTTAGGCTGCCAGGAATGTGACAGAATGAATCAGGCAGGTTTTGGCAGAAAATTGCCTGTCTGGCTTTACATGGCATTCCCGAGGCACTGTGTAGGTTCATTCACATCACACAAAGCCTTGTCTTTGAGGCAAGGAGGTCACATGAGAAACCTGAGGGAAATTCCAAAATTATCTTTGATGTCAGTGGGGTATATAAGAGTTCATTAAGATCTTTGGGGGAATGGAAAGTGATTTTAAGTATATCACCCCTGACTTCTGACCTGACAAGACTGTTCAAAATGTTGTATGGAGGAGTTCAGACTGATTTCAGGAGATTGTCAGATCAGTCGTGGGTGGGATTACACATGGAAAAGCATGCCATCCTCCAGTGTTAATGAAATTCCTTTGGTGTTTATGGAAAATGTGGATATTGGTGAATGGCAGTATCTGATAATTATTTGTTCTCTTGTTTTCTATTTCTGATGCCATTTTAATATAAATAGTACAACTTAGTAGGCCATCAGGAGAGGCAATATGGGTCTTTTTCCTCTTTATGCATATTTAGATTATGTTCATTCCTTAAGTACTGTGTCAGGCAGAGCCACTTGAAAGTGAGATTGATCCTTGCCATCTGTGACTACTGATCCTGGTCAAATACAGAAGAGAAAAGAAACAGCAAGGAATGCTGAGAAGAGCTAGAGGAAAGGCAGTTTGAACGACACTATTGCTAGACTGCTGAGAGAAGAAGGGAGATGTCAATTTTGATGAAGAAGGAAGAACTTCTAAAAACTCACTTTCTAAGCTGTGCAGAATTTACTGCAGCAGAGAAGGTTATTGAATGACTCAAACCAAGCCTGGAAGCAAGATACTCTTGCAAAGACATATGAGGCAACGGGTGAGTTGTGTATAGCCCTTCTATCCATTGTGATTGCCCAAGTCACTTTGTTTTGGTTTGTTTTTTTTCAGTTAAAATTTGCTATGTTGATTTATAGTCGAATGAATTTGTGCTTTCAAAACTTGTTCTTTATAGGAAGTCCTCTGTATAAAGTGATCTGGACACAAGAACTTCAGAGAGAGTCACCAGCTCAGAAGTCCACCACAGGCTGTTAGGACAATTGTTGTTTATGATTTTTCCCTCTTTGAATCTGAACTTTGCCTGTGTTTTGTCTATGTAGATTTTATATCCACTTTCTTCTTTCATTAAAATGGCCATAAAATTGCTCCTGATGATGTTGCATATCAACTGTCAATTATTTTGTCAGCATAGATCCTGTTGATATCAGGGATTACAGTGAGATGTTTTCATCTACTTTTTTCTAATGTAGCACTTGAAACTTAATAACTGATATTTATTGCAAGTTGCAAAAAATTTCTGGTGCACTTGTATTTGTGTTTGAGTTATCTGTTGACTTGTCTTAAAATTCAGGAAGAGAGTGTTCTGTATACAACATTCCTTTCCTTGTGATTAAGATATTCCTTTATAAATAAATAAATAAATAAATAAATAAATAAATAAATAAAGTAAACTTTGAAAGCATGCAATAATTCTATTGTGCAAACCAGACATAATTTTCCAAAAACCTGAATTAATGTGATCTCAGCCACACGTGACAAGTGGATAGAGATTATCATATTTAATTATTAATCCTCTCCATGTAATTAGGTAGTTCTGAAAAAAAACCAAACATTTAAATTTTCAGAATTAAAGAATTAAATCTATCTGAAAATACTTAATCAAAAGCTTGCATGAATAAAAAATAGGCAAAAAGATTAAACTTTAAATCCTATTTTTTGCCAATGTTTTACTATTTATTTCAAAGCAAAGCAATAAAATACAGCCACAAAAATTGCAATTACATCTAGAAATAAGTTAGAAAGATTGCAGGGTTTTTGTTTTATATAAAAGTAAATGCAATTATTCAAAGGCCTTGATTTCAAAAAAGGATAATATAAAGTTTCAAACTCCAGAGATGCATTTTAGGCCAAATGCAAAAAATGTAGCACAAAATGTAAATATATTTATGTAATGTGCTCATAAATGATTCAGTGTTTAGACACCAATCTAATTTTGTTTAAACTGTACCACTTTGTTGTAGGCTACAAAATTTTGAAGTTTGAATTAAATTAATGGGCAATATAGCTTCTGGGTGAGTACTGTTTTCTTAGTTTTGGTCTCTGTTGTTTTTTATTGTGGGGCAAAGCTTAGTTTTTGAGGGAAGAAAAAGTAAAAAGGAATAGAGAAAGATTTGAGAAAGAGAGTTTTGGTTTCTGGTATTGGGGTCTATTCTTGCTATAAGATAAAAGCCTCTAGATTCTTAAAATGAATTAAGATGTGAGCAAAATTAAGTGACCAACATATGATCAAAAGCAAAGTCCCAGTGAGATGCAGCATGAACTACTAGATGTCACTGACTTTTTTATGTTCAGAAGGGGAAAATGAAACAAAAAATTAAACTTGTATAATGTTTGACACAAACAGCCAAAGGAGTAGCCAACAGAAGGATCATAACACATGGCAGATCATAAATGGCAGATTGTGAATGACACAATCTTGTGCATATGTGAGCCACCCTAAATGGCCATCTGGGTTAAAAGTTCCTGTACAGATGACCTTCAGTATAGTAGTAAAATTCTCGAAACTATACAGCCTTCAAGGAAAAGCCAATTATAGTAGGTTCTCTGCAACTGGGCTGTCAGAATACGGGCAATAAATTTGAAAGTGGGTAAGAACTTGGTAGTGAGAAGGGGCCCTGTGTGTCTACTTCTCCAGTCATGCACAATAGGAGAGTGAAGGTCAGGGTTATTGGGAGGTGATTCTATTAGCTAATCATATTCGAGTTTTTCTGCTTGATATGGTTGTATTCCCTTTATCTCTTTTCACAAATCCTGTCTTATTGAACATACTTGTCATTGGGAAGGAAGAACTGATAATTTCTGAGCAACCAAATTAAGAGATACAGATATGTTTCTGTACTGAATCACAACAAATTTTGTGCATGATTTTCCAACTATTAATTAAATCTGATAGAGATGAGCCATAATGACTTTCATGCCTTAAAGGATGCACCAACATAAATATCTGGCAAGGATATACATGTTCTAAAAAACAAACAAAAAAAAAGAATGGTGGATAGGGGAGGAACATGTTTGAGAGTCTTGTTTTGTGCAAAGGAACACTACTGGAATGAGAGCAAATGGGTGTAATAGACCTCAGGAGCCACTGGAGCATTGAGGTTGAAACCCCCAGTAAAAGTTTGGCACAATATAGTGAATTCTAAATAGCCTTTAGATAAAAGAGGATACATTTATAAAAGTAGAGCAACAGTGCCACTAGCTCCCTGTTATGATTGAAAACAGCTGAAGTGTCCCTTACATGTTGAAACTTGATTTATTTCTATTTTTTCTTTTCAATTGTTTTTTTTTCCTATTTGAAATCACTGAGTTGTTGGCAGATGACTATTATTAAAGTGTCTTGACTCTTTTTCAGTTTTATTAGCTAATTAAATTTTCTTTTTATGGGAATCACTATCATTCTCTTCTAAACTATATGGCATTTTGTGTCATAAAATTGTAATTTAGTGTTTGGTGATCCATTGGATATTCTTGTTGCTGTTTTCTTCAACATAAAGAAATGCCTATTCCCTTAATCCTGCTAATTTTCAGGGTTTGTCTCTTAAGGGTCCATATTTTCTATGTTTTTGAATATAACTTTTTTCCCTCAATAAATGGATATAATTTTGGAATTTGTAAGAGAAATATTTTATTGCACTGTAGAATAACATTCCTGCCTTCCTTTTCACTGTAAAGCTGTCTCATGGCTCAGAAGTGGTTCTCCAATATTTCTGAAAACTATAGGGTCAGCTGTGGCCCTGAACTCTGGAAGTTACAGAAAATCTCAGAAAATCTTCTTGTCTTTTCAAAAGCACTTATGTATTCACTTACTTTTTTTTTTTTTTTTTTTTTTTTTTTTTAAATGTGTGTGTAAAGTGTTGTTTCTTTAATTCCCTATGTAAGCTTGGTTTAATTCATTTTAAGAGCCTGCTTCTTTTGTGAAATCATCTCAAGAAAAGACTATGCTGCTCAATAATATTATTTTTTCTTAATGTACATGTTGGAGAGGGCATTTAAAACACATTTAATAATCAAGTGTCTACCATCATGTGAAAGTTTCAATCTATTCAATATTCTTAATATATTGGTGTGCAACTGCAAAACAGGTTGAAGAGAATGTTCTGCTGCAGCATTCACTACAGTTGTGTTTTCTGTGTAATTAAGTCCCCATAACAGAATGGGAATTTACATACATGAGATTTTAGTTAAGATATAAGAAGTATCATGCAGAAAATGTTTTATTATTAAAAAATTAGCTGTCTAATTTCAGACTGTTAACATTTTATATTTGCATTACAGTACTGTAGACATTTCTGAATGAAAAGAGAAAATCTCAGCAAGCATTATTATCTCATCTGCAGGTTCTATCCGTCTAGCTAGAGATGAAACCTCTTGTAAATTAGGTTGCCTGCAATGCTTCCCTACTCCTATCCCAGCTTGAGCTCCTTGTGTACTCAGAGCTGTATGGAGCATTTCACTGGTAATTCCACAAGAGCTTCGTGCATGGCTGTGTTTCTTCTCTATTCCTACTCTGAATATTCTGTTTGTTTTCTTTCCTTTTTCTCTCCCTCTGAGCTGACCAAAGGAAATGTTCTTTGTGATTTCAGTCATTCAGAACCAAATGACAATAGCTTTGTAGTTGTCTTTTGTAGATCTGTTTTCCTGAATTCAATCTTGAAGCCTTTGAAGACCACCTCTGACAGTATGAAACTTTTCATAAGGGAAAGTTTTTGTTCTTTTATGTAACTGTTGCTCTTTGTGCTCCCAGCATTTTAATTAGAGTCTGATTATTACCTCTTTTCCTGTTCTTCCCTAAACTGAAATCTATGGGAGCAAAAAATAATTGGAAACATGATGCATCTAAAAAG
Source organism: Muscicapa striata striata (assembly GCA_030060385.1). Taxonomy (NCBI): domain Eukaryota; kingdom Metazoa; phylum Chordata; class Aves; order Passeriformes; family Muscicapidae; genus Muscicapa; species Muscicapa striata. The sequence continues at coordinate 624,110 of JAREIS010000081.1, forward strand.
GAACTGAAACCTAAGCTGAGATTTTTGGTTATTTTCCTCTGTAGACTCTTAAATCTGATAGCACCTTCAGACGTTAGCATCTGACTAGACTGAATACTCCTGACCTTTAAAGACATCATAAATACCCATTTAACATTATAGACCATAAAAATTTGAACACTTCTCAAGTAAATTCTCTGTGTGTCAAAACTGAGTGTGATGGCTTCACTCATTTGCTCAGACTTATTCTAAAATATAATTTCCATTTCAACTTCAGACTTAGAGACACGTATTACTTATGAGAAAATACTGAAAACAATTTCTTGAAAGAAGAAAGACATCTACCATTGAAGTGAGTATGAAATGAGTTGGACATTGTGACCTTAGCAGTTGTGTTAGACTGCTTTCTTTAATTTCTTGCAGCATGCAGCTAGCTTTTTCTTTTTTAAATGAGTAGTAGGTAAACATTTGTATGGCACCATTAATGAACCTTGTCGCATAACTGTCTAAAGTCCCATTGCACTTCTGCCATTTAAAAAAATTCTTCTCTCATGATCAAAACAGGAGCCACTGAAAGAGTTATAAAAGGAGACAAATTGCAGATTAGCAATGTCAGTTTGGGAAAGATATGTTTTATTGCTACCCATACCAAGATAAATTAACGTTTTGCACAGTCTTTAATTAATGCAATTGTTTTTAAATATTGAAAGTTAAAATTAATTATGGTGGTTATAAAGTGCCTTTTTTTCTGACACAGATATAGTACGAAGTTTAGAAACTGAGCATTTGTGTGCCGACCTTAGTTTTCCCCAGGGCACAATAAAACATTATTCTGACTCAGACTCCATCCAGCTTCATGTCAGAATGACACAGACAATAATGTTTTAGTTTTGTTTTTGTTTGTTTATTTCTTTCTTAGCTTAATTTAGTGTGTAAATTGCCATCATTTAAGTTTGTGTTGCTTTCAGCTACAATGTCTCAGTTTATAATCATTGTTGAATTTTAGTGCTTTGGATAAGACAATAAGAAATTAGAGAAGAGACATAGGAAAAGAAATTGCCCATATAACTCGTGGTAATTAGGGATCTTATTAAACTGCATTCCAATGACCCCTTAGTACTTTCTGGAGACAAGAGTAAAGCATATGGAAGAGATTTCTTCAAACCACTCTAAATTATGCCAGCCCTTAATGTTTACTGATGTTCATGCTTCATTGAAGACCATAGTATTTGCTCGATAAACTCCCACTGAAAAGAGATGGAAAGGTACTACAAGCTAAAAGATCTGGTTTCTTGCTTTCCTCACCTTTAAAAATGGTACATGAGAAGACAGTGAGAGCAAAATCACTTCAGCCTTTTCCAGTGTACATTTATCCTTTATTATGTCTATTCTGTGAATACTGCATTGAAGGGTTCAGGCATGAAAGGTGCAAGATGCCACCTACTTCAAAACAAGTCTTATCTGCAAAGTGTGAGGCCTTACCCAACAAAATGTGATATTGTTACAAGGATGCATTAGAGATATTAATGGATGCTAATCTCTTGGGTTTTCCTCAGTATCTTAGTCTTGAAGTTAAGGACACTTGTGTTGTCCACTCTATATTGCTCATGTAAGCTTTACAGTAGTAGATACATAATTCATAAGTTAAGGAGTATTAACTCTCTGCCCGGGTTATTTATAGAATTGACTCTCCATTTTTGATAAGCATTTTAAATTAATAATGTAAAAATCAATTGATTTTATTTATGTGTTTCATTTAATATACAGGAATATTTGTTGGGGCATTTATGGAATAGTAAAAATAACTCACAGAGAGAGATGATATCTTTAATTTAAAATTTGCACTGAAGAGTAGTTTGGATTGCTGCAATTTTAAATTTTTATTGAATCTCTTGAAATTCAGAGTTCAAAAGGTTTGCTTACATATATTTGGGAGTGCTTAAAAGTCTTGCACTAAGTTAATGCATTCATTTTTTTCTGCTAGTGAGTTAGCATACCCCAAACAAATTAAACCTTACACTATGAGATACAACAGAACACAACAGATGCTGTTGTCAGTTTTTCCAAATTTACAAGCCCTGTGGCTGTTTTCTTTAAATGTTAATTATAGGAATCAAATCTTTCTGAAGAAAATTGGAACCAGGTTTATTCTGAGTCAAAGAGCAGCTAGACATTACTCTATATTCCAAAAAATCCCACCTCATTAGATGATTATAAACAGGATTGCTGTTCTGTGCTCATGGGTCATGTGATATACAAGAACATCTATTAGTCAAAATGATCTGTCATCTTTTTTGATTGTGTGTTATGTACTCATCTACTGACCCATTTTCCATTGAACCTCAGGGCTGATATATTGTAAGAGTTAGTGCAGCATTCTGTGTATTGTACATGGAGCAAATTCTGAGCTGTGTTGCTGTTTTAATTATGCTTTTGAAAATATGCAAGCTTTATGATGAGCCTTTATTTTGCAAGAAATTACTGAACAAATTATTTAGCTCTATAGTGAGTGCATTCAAGATAACAATTAATATGGTGCATTTCTGTTATCTCTGAATTATTTTTATTGCCTTATGACCACCCTTACTCCTTTACAAGCCATTCATCTTGAGTCCTAAGAAGATTCAAATGCAATTGCTAGTACTTTTTATGGACTAATGTCAGACTAAGGGTAAAGCTCTTATATTAAACTCAGAAAAACTGTGTAGAGAAAAAAAAAAAAAAAACCAAAAAAAAAGAGAAAAAGTAGCTCAAGAGATAATCTATAATAATTTATTTGCATCAGTACATACTTATTAGGCACTGTGTCATTAATTTGCAGACAGTAATAATTACTACTAGCTGCCTATAACAGTATTCTGTCCAAATTCAACTACAACAAACTAAAGGTATTTACACCTTTTTACTTTCTGAACTCTTTAGAAGTTTTTTTCGCTTTTACTTCTTTCTTCAATGTAAATTCCACCAATAAAGTATAGAAGAAGACACTAAAATGTTTTAGCTTCAAATATCATGGTGATAAGGTACACATGCCCTTTTCTTTCCTCACAATGGACTTCATGTTGCTTTTCCTGTGCATGAGCTGAGATGCTCCCATCCTTAACTGTGAATCTAAGGAGAAAGTAAAATTAAAGGTAAATTTATTTTAACATTTGAAATATCAAAATACCTTTTTTAGTCAGGCTTTTATCTGGGGTTTGTGAGCATGGAGGGAAGAGTAGTTTATTTTTATTTTGTGCCTTCTCAAGCAAATTTTATAATATACTTAGATGTGCCAGAAAATGCACTTCAAGCATTACTGGCCTGATTCTTAGAATGGTATAGCCAAAAACTTTCTGGTAATCAATAAGGTTCCTGTAGAAGGATTTACTTAAAGGATCTTGCTGATTTCTTTAGATCCGTAATGTAAAAATCTATTTCTAATTTCCTTTGCTGTTGCTAAATTAGATGCTTTGAAAGACATTTTAATCTTGCAGTGACTAAATACATTATTACATCAATGTATGTGGAATGCCTACCAAGGAGAAGTCTTTCAGTATCTTATTTTTAAGCAGTGTAAATGAAATAATTTTTATACTTCTGATACTTATGAGGGAATCAAATTAAATATTTCTATTTCCAAGTTCACTGATTCTAAGTGTTTGGGTCTATATGGGCTCTGTTGATGTTACAGGTTAGACAACATTATCCCATCATATGTGTTGGAAATAGCAAGCCTGAATTCACCCTTTCTCATTAATATTGAAGAAGTAAGCACTGGGTATTTTGTTTCATTTATGTTACATTGTCTAAAGAAAATTTCACTCCAGCAGGAGACTCTTGAGTCAGTTCTAGGGCAGAGAGAGGTTAAGGCAGCAGCTCTGAGATGTAGGTAGGTATTTATGACATGTCCTAGTACACATTGTAATGTGAACTGTGTGCTTTTTTAGAAATTAGGTGTGCTGGTTTTGGCTGGTTTTGGGATAGAGTTAATTAATCTTCACAGTGGCTTGGATGGGGCTCTGTTTTATTTATGATTTTGCTGAACATAGTGATAATATACACAAATTTTTGTTATTGCTGAGCAGGGCTTACCCAGAGCCAAAGAATTCCCTACTTTTTGTACTGCCATGCTGGTGAGGAAGTTAAGGATGCATAGGAGTTTGGGATGATGCAGAGCCAGGACAGGTGACCCCAACTGACCAAAGTGTATAAAGTTGGGGGAAGAAGGAGGAGAGGAGGGAAACTTGGAGTGATGGTGTTTGTCTTCCCAAGTCACCATTACATGCAATGGGGTCCTGCTCTGCCTGAGATGCCTGAGCAGCTTCCTGCCCATGGGAAGAAGTGAGTTAATTCCTTGTTTTGCTTTGCTTGTTTGCATAGCTGTGGCTTTTTCTTTCCCTATTAAACTATCTTTATCCACACACGCGTTTTCCAGCTTTTACCCTTCCGATTCTCTACCCAGTCCCACTGGTGGGGAGTGAGCAAATGGCTGTGTGGGGATTGGCTGCTGGCTGGGAGTAAACTGGGGCAATTAACAGTGCTAAATAGCAGAAATTGCAAGTATTTTTTTTTTTTTTCTTTTTTTTTTTTTTCCCCTACGGTCTGTATTCAATATTCCAACAAATGTTGAACTATCTAGACAGAAAATTATACATTAATTTTACTTTGGTCAATTCTGCCTCCTGTGGTTCTTGGACTTTGCTACCTCATATGTGCTCTGTTTTTCCAGGACATCTACAAATCTTGATTTATTTTGATTGTACGGTCTCTGATAACTAATATATTTTTTAAGAGGAATCAAGCTCCCACCTTGATCTTTCTTATTTTATCAATCCTACTTTGTTCTTTTTTGTTTGTTTGCTTAATCAGTTTTGCTCCTTTTTTTGTCACTGCTAACATGATCAGTTCAATATAGAAACCCATGATATTAAGCTGAAGGCTATACAGTATATAATGTCATCTTAATGCTATGTTTCAGCTTATCTGGTCTTTTCCTGACCTTTCTCCAAGGTAAAAACAAATCTAACTGCAAAACCCTTCATCAAGCCTCCCATAAAAATATCTTCCCCTTCCCATTGTAGCTTTCAGGCTATTCATAGTTTTCAGAATTAATTTTAACAATTAAATTAATTTTCTTCATAATTATTGATCTGCCTCTGAGACAATACTGAAAGTCTCAAGTAGGTTTAGAAAAGATTAAGAGCTTTAATTATCACTAATCATGCAGGAGAGTGAAGTGCTGAGATAGTTATTTGTCAGTTTTCACCTTTTTCAGACTGATGTGGAAACGTATCTAATATGCCTTTCATCTGGGGAAGGTACTGACAGACTGTCTTTCTCTAGTGGCTGCAATATTTATTGACAGCTTAATTAATTATATTGCAGAGCAGCTATCAGAGTCCATTGCAAACAGAAGAAATCAAAATTCCAACCTGGGATTTCCCTGTGGTTTTTGCAAACAAAACACTGTCAGATAAAATATGTACTATTGTCAGATAGGCAGAAAACTTACTAATTTAATTGGAAGGAAAAAGAAAAACCTGAGTTGTACTTTTCAGGACCCTTCAGGCTCAATGCATGTTCATAATAATATGTTCTCCCTTGCTTTTTGATTTAGAGTACAGGCTGGTAGGGTTTGCCTGATACACCTCCCTTTCACTGGAGACAGAAAATGCTAAATGGGTCTCAGAAATAATGACTTTCATAGAAAAAGAATCATTCCTAGGATAGCAATGTTAAGAGCAGTTGAGGACAGAGAAAAGTTTGAGATTAACTTTTTCACATTAGGGCCATTATGGGTAACACAAAGCTCTAACAAGATACTGAGTTTTTTGCTCCATTAATGTTCAGAGTTCTTTTTTTTTTTTTTTTTTTTTTAATGGCCAAAAAAAAGTAAGGGTAAAAATCAGCTCCATATGCCATTTTGCTAAAAGGAAACAATTTAGAACTAGTCCCTGGTCATGTGCAGTATCTAGTTACTGAAGCTGCTCAAAAAAGCAAGGATAAGTGGGAAAACACAAAACAAATTTCTCAAGGATAAGTGTTCTTGGCCAACATGATTGCCTTCTGCTGAAGAGATTACTGGCACTATGCAAGGACAGAGCTCTGAACGCTGACTTTGGTTTCTTCAAGCTTTTGACATGTTTTTCCATAGTCTACTTATGGTCACATTGAGGACACATGGATGAAATACATAAATAAGAAGCTTGATGAAAATTTTCAGAAGCCCTGGGCTGAAAAATTTGGAATCAAAGCTACTAAAGCCATATGGAAATTGGTTACAAGAGGTATTTTTCACTTTGCTACAAAACAAAACTGGGGACTGTGTTCAATACCTTGGAGAGCAGAGCTGCTGTTCAGGGGGATCTCAAATGAAGAAGTAGGCAGACAATAACCTCAAGAACATCAACAAAAGGAGATGAAAAATCCTTCACCTGAAAATTGTGTAGGAAAATTCCAACATCTATCCATCTATCCACCAGATAGACTCGGGCACAGAGCAGCTCTGCAGAAAAGAACTTGGACACCTAGGTGGCCCACAAGCTAAACATGGGTCAGCAGTGTGTCCTTGTGGTGACATATTTTTTAGGAGCATTCTGGGCTGTATTAGGAAGAATTTAAACCATCAGGCTAGAAGTAATTATTCTTATGAGAATATTCTTATGACAATGTTTATGAGACTGTGTCTGGAGCCCTGTGCCCAGTTTGGGGCTCTGCAGATGAAGAAAGACAATGTTGGACATTTTTGGAGGGGCCCCATCAGAAAGGCCTGAGTGGGCTCAAGGTGGAGCAGCTCAAGAAGTACCAGAAAAGGCTGAGAGAGCTGGTTTTGTTCAATCCTAAAAAGAGAAGGTTAAAGGGAGGTCTAGTTGCTGTATTCAAATATATCTTTATGAATGATATAGACTCATCCTAGAAGGGCTCAGTGACAGGATGAGAAGCAAGACACACAATCTATAGCATGTAAAATCCCAATTATATATTAGGAAAGTGGTTTAATGTGACACAGTACAGCACAGATAATTAGTTGCCTGATCTAAATTTTCCCTGCTGTGAGAATAAAGTTGAACCTAATAACCTCCAGAGGTCACTCCAACCTAAATTATTCAGTGATTGCATGCTAAAACATATTTTCCCTTCTCTATGACTACTTAAATAATATTCAAAATCGTTAAGATAGTCTTGTGTTAGATGATAACATCTGGGTATTGATTAGTACAGTTAGCTTATTTAGGCAGAAGATGCAGAGAGAATATACTATTTCTTTGAACCCATTAGGGACAAACACCAGAACACTCAACTCCATAATTTAGATTTTCTTTTCTATCCATTGCTGATTAAAAAAAAAAAAATCCATCTTCCTTGTGCTTAGCATGCTGCAGTTCCTCTTCTCCCAGTTTCTCTAGGGGTTTTCGTATTCAGCACATTCAGCTGACATGCCACTCTTGCTTTCCCAAGCCCTTCCAAAGAAACCAGGAGATAGTTTGAGCTGGTCCTTGCTCCGGTTTTCATGTGAAATGAACAGTGGTCTGTCTTATATCACTTAATCCCTAGGATCATTATTGGTTTGTTCAAGGATTTTCTTGTCTGTTTGGAATGTTGGTATTTTTGTTTGTTTATTTGTTGAGGAGTTGGGTTTGGAAGGTTTTAATTATTTTTTTAGGCAAAAGGAAAGTCAAGTGATATTTGCAACACAATTGCCTGTCTAGAAAACATAACCTATTTCAGGATTGAGTGCAAGAGAAATTATCATAATTTAGATGAAACTTGAAGCCTTGACATTTCATAACTGCATGATTTCCTTATGGAAAAATTGACATTCTCGCTGGAAGATGTGAAAATAATAAGAGCTCTTCAGACAGGGAGCTGACTTACCATTGTGCCAAAATTATTTCACAACATGGAAATTTCACTGTGGATGTGTTTGCTTATTGTGATAAGCATATTTTAAACCATAAATTCATATTTATTCCCGACACAACATCAACAAGTTCTGTCAAAATCTGTAATGCTCAGAAAAGAAAGACATGGTTGTGTAAAGTCATCAGTAGCCCCTGTAACAATACAATAGGATAGCTCTGCACTTCAGAGAGAAGTGTGTTATGTTTTTTAGTTTGGGTTTTTTTCTGGTATCATTTGAGTCGTTTTAAAATGCCATGGCTTTCAGAATTTAATGACACAAACAGCCCACCAAGGAAATATTCGGGTGTTTCTTTCTTATTTTAAGATATAAACAATCTCTTTGTAGACAGGAGGTTTGTAAAGCCACCATGAAATAAGGAAAAGCTAGATTAATCATACAGTTTTCTTACTTTTTACTGGTATACTTATATATACTCTAAAAATAAAAAAAACAAAACAAAGTAGGTGAACTGAAACAATTTTTTTTAGCAACTTTTTCTTTGCTTCCTGGCATATAGTTCCAAATATGATAATTATTTAGAGTGTAATATACTTTAATAAACATAATTTATTGAGCATTTTTAAAGATCACTAGTGGATAACTATACATTTGCCTTTTTTATGTGATTCATTGCTCTCTGTTTGTACTTAAATGTCTGATTCACATTCTGCAATAAAATTGTATTATGTAGGAATCTCCTAGTTGGACTGTAAAGCCAAAAAACCAACTGCATCTCAAGCACTTTCATGACATGTACATACACCTTCTGTTAGCCACTCTTGTGCTCCAGCACCCTGTGGCTCCTCCAGTTAGAACTATTAGCACTAAAGTCTACCTTGACTTTTTTTTCTCTTTTACTTGAATGACAGTTTATTTTCTCACACAAAATGGAGCATATCCTGACATAAAATGTGGTGTGAGAGAAAAGTTCTCAGGTGATTTTTTTCCTTTTCAGAAACAATACCTTAATCAAAATTTAAACACTCAGGGCATACAGAGTGGTAGGTATATTGCAAGATTTTTGCAGAAGATAAATTGGGGTTGGAGAAAGATTGTCTGGTTCTACATTCCACATTGTAACATGTTTTTAAGAAAATATCATTGTTGATTGTTGAGGTATTTTTTACATTTCATCTGAAAATTGCACATAGACTGTGAATACTTTGAGAGATATGTGTTTCTATAGACAAGGTATATAGGCTTTATATTATCAAGGCTTTTTTTTTTTCTTTTTCTTTTTTTTCTTTTTTTTTTTTTTTTTTTTTTTTCAATAGAAAGAGTAGCTATTCAGTTATTACAAGATTTGCATTTGGTCAAAACCATGATTTTATCTGTCCCAAGAGCATGTTACAGATAGATCCTTAGTATATATGTATAAGTGTGTATTTCTTTCCTGATATGAACTTTTGAAAAAAAATAGTTTATCTTCAACCTTGATATTGTGAGTATAAGGTTTGACTTTGGTAGAGTCAGAATTTCATTCCCAGAGGTAAAATGTTGAAGAACTTTTTCAATGTCGCCTCAAAATGCTTTTTTAGAACAGTATTTAAGCAGAAATATTTTAGTTATGCAAATGATACCTTATTTCAAAACATTAAAGAGTAAGTCCCAGGTCATCTCCTTGCACTTTCACAGGGGAAAAAACTGCTTTCAGGCATGATATCTGTGTTTTGCTTGTTATAGTCTAACAGAGCAGAAGTTTTGCACAGGAAAATAAGGCACAGGTGGTTATAGGATTATTTTCACATGCTTCTTGAGGCATAAAATATTCCCTGGTTTCATGTTATGAATTTCCTTGGAAATATTTAGAGCAGAAATAGAAATATATTCAGAAACACTTAAATAAATACAGAATGATATATCTTGGTGCACTGTCTTCATAGTTGAACCAAAAAAAAAAAAAAACATAAGCAGCAACATTTTGGAAAGTATTATATATATGACATATGATATATGATATCATAGGAGTAGAGCAGTTTGGAGGACCATGAGTTCTATTTCTTTCAAATGGATCTCTTCTGGATGATGCTTTCTAGGAACACATTGAATGTCATCCACCAGTTACTGGGAAATCAAGCCACAGCCACTGTTAACTTAAATACAGTGTACATGAGTCCTTGGATAAGGACTCATATGCATATATACAATTTCTTTACCAGTACGTCTGTTTTACAAGTGTTATTCCAGCTTCTGAATCCTCTGTCCTCTTGTGGAGGGACAATAAATCAGATCTGATGAGTGTAAATTGTTGAAAATAACTGTATGATGTCTATCTACATGCATTTCTTCCTATGGAACAATGGCTTTTTCCTTCTTATATCTTCATTTAACCATAATTTGAGACACTGTATAATAGTGGGGTAACAACATAAAAAGTATGACTTAAAACTGACAGTAGGATTATATGTAATATCATTTGCTTCCACAAAAAATGCAGGAAAAACTTTATTTTTTCAATTATGTGTCAGATTCCCAGATGTGTGCTTCAATTGCTGTTTTTTGGGATTTTTTAATAATAATTCATATTATACCTTCTACATGTGCATAGTTTGAGATTTAAAAAAAAAATCCTAACTCCCCAAACCAACACTGATTTTTTTTTCATGCAAATAGAACTTATAAATAAGTTTTCCAAACTAAGGTTATGTGTTTCCATGTGGTGCTCAGCTTCTTTGCAGTCATGTACTTTAGGGTTATAAGAAGTGAATGATCTTTTTGTGTGTGGAGCAGTTGTCTGAAATTTCAGATATTATCTGAAAACCAGTGGGGCAGGAACACTTTTTCAGACATTTATGAACTGTTTCATACCCTGGAGTGGTGGTGTGTCTGTATAGACTCTATAACAATAAACATTATATGTCATAAAACTAGTTAGCTGATATACCATGAAATGTGGGGAAAAAAGAGTCGGAGTGTAAGAAAAAAAGCTACTTGTCCATGATTAGAAATATTACAGGTTTTTGTATATTTAACAGCATTTTAGAAAGGGAGAGGAGGACTCTAAAACCAGCTTTGTTTCTACATATAAATTAGCTTGATGTTTCCCAGTGAATTAGTTCCTTGTCATTTTCCCAGCATATTATCCTAAATATTTAGCTATATTTATCATGTAAGTGAACTTGGATTATCTGGTTCTCACCATTTTTCCTTTAGCACAGCATTTTTTGGTGTAATAGCCTTTCTCTGAAAATTATCAAAAGACTTATTCGACTGGAAAAGATCACTCAGCTTGCCCCACAAATATCACAATTTTCATGAGTTGGGATGGGTGACAGAAACTGCGTGGTTAGTGTGTGAATGTATGAAATGAAAAATGTTATCAAAATCATTGCATTTTTTAATGAGAATTGAATATCACTAGGTAATTCTCAAATAGGTTCTACCTGTCTCTGAGGACTAGTTATTTGCTAGCCCTCTTTGTAGATGAAGAATTGCATATTATGAGGTCAATGACAGCACATAATTGGTGTCCATCATCTGGTAGGAGTGGACATCACTGTGGAGTTAATAAACCTTATCTATCTTCCATGCTTTCGAGTTCTCAGGGCTTACTCTTCTTATTAATGTATCCTAAACCTTTCCAATATCTCTTGTTCACTGTATGCAGATATTGGCAGGGCTGTTTTTCCTCCTATTTTTTTAAGATTTGGGGTTGGGTTTGGTTTTTCTGGGGATATTTTTGTTGATTTGTCCTTTGCGATTTTTTTTTAGGGCAGTGGAGTTACTTTGGGGTATTTGGTTGGTTTGGTTGCTTGTTTTAGCCTTTAAAGTATTGCTAAAAAGATATGTAATAGTTTATTGCCATTTTTAATCAATGTAATTATTTGATTTAAAAGTCCTAGTAGAGGCATTATTACTTTTTTTTAATATAAAATTTTACACTAAATCAACATTCTTGTGTTTGTTTTTTAAAAGTCAACTTAAAGAAAAACAATTCTTGCATTTCCAAATTTTATTTTGCTATAAGTGACATTTTCCTGTGAAAAAGTATTATTTATTCACAACTGTAATTTTAATTGGGTAAATTATATGAACAAGTTCTGTGATATTCTTTTCTAAATTCAATAGTAGTTCAAGAGATTCACTTCTTACTCAGAACTTGTTATTCACAGGTGATTACTCCTTCTAATGTTTTCACGGAAAAATGTAAATATATGAGTATCATAAGCAACTGAAAACACACTACTAAGCATTTTTAACTTAATATATTATAACTGTTAGTTCACCTAAATAAAATGGCCTGCTTATCATCCTCTGTCCCCCTCACCTGGCGTCTCTTGGGATCCTACATAAGGAGAGGGCCTATTTTGAAGTTTACAGGAAAATTTTTGAAAGTTCCTATTTTGGGATAAATCACCTTCCGCTGAAGCCTTTCTTTTCCATTGAAACACATCTGAAAAGGAAAATGCCTAAGGTTTGTTGGTTTTTTCTAAGCTCTTGATTGAGTATGACAAGATAAAGTTCAAGGAGTATCAGAGATACTGAAATGACAGGTAGCTTAGAAAGTTCGAGGCACTTCAGAGAGCAGCAGAAGCTGCAAAAACTTCAATGTTTTCAGTTATTTTAGAGAGAAGTAGCAGGTGCAAGTAGAGAGGGCAATAAAATGCCTCTTTGTTCACGGTTGCATGATATGGAGTTGAAGTGCAGGGTATAAGAATAGGAAAAACTTTAGCACGAGAAAATTGTCTATCTGCTAAATTTTACCCTTTGGGAAACAAGCCACTCCTCTGGGATGGGACTGGTTCCCCCAGTGAGAGTCATAGAATGGCCACCATTGGAAAGGACCTTGAAGTTCATCTAGTTACATTCCCTCATGTCAAACACTAGCTCAAGAAGCTCAGTCTCCCCATCCAATCTGAATTTGAGTGTTTCCAGGGATGGAGCATCAACATATTGTCTGGGCAAATTGTTCCGGTGCCTCCCCACCCTCACAGTAAAGAATTTGTTCCTACATATAATCTAAACCTAGTCTCTTTCAGTGAAAAGCAGTTCTCCTTTGTCCTGTCTCTGTCTGCCCAGGTACAAAGTTGCTCTCCTTCTTTTTGTGAGTCCTCTTTAAGTACTGGAAGGCCACAAGGAGGTCGCCCCACAGCCTTCTTTTCTTGAGGCTGGACAACCCAAACTTATCTCAAGTAAGGGTTGTTCTACCTGCCTTCATAGAGAGGTGCTCAAGCCCTTTGGTCATTTCTATGGCTACTCTACTTGCTCCAAAATGCCCATGTCTTTCTTTTGCTGAAGACAGCACTGAAAATGGTGTCCAGAGCTGTACATGGTGATTCTTCAGCTGTTAGATGGTGCTAGGGCTGAGCAAAATCACCTCCCTTGCTCTGCTGGCCACTGTTTTTGATTCAGCCAAGGGTGTGCTTCCCATTGAGACCATCCTGAAGAAATGAGCTCTTGCTATCTTCAGCTGTGTCTTTCTATTATTGGCACTTTTCTCCCATTGTAAGAAGACCAAAAAACTGTTCCAGACTGTACCCATGTTTTGTTGCTCATTTTCACATGCAGTGCAAATCCTTTCCTCTGTTAAGTACCTGTACATGAATGCTTTCAGAAACAACTGACAATGTATTCAGTCTCTCAGTCTCTATAAAACATAGTATTATGCCTATAGACAGAGCAATAGCAAGTGAGAAAAGCAGCTTTAGGGTCTTTTATGTCCTTAATAAGAGTATCTATTAAAAAATTCTGTTCTGAAATAGATTGCTCAGAAGATGTTTTACACAATAGTGGTGTTCTGTTTATCTGTGGCTCACTGATGCCTGCCAGCTGCCAAATAACTCCTGATATCCTGTAAGTTGATAAATAATTTACTTGCAGTTAATAGATCTAAAATCTGATGTTCCTGTTGTAGAACTATATTGTGCCAAGTCCTCCAGACTTGGTAATGAAAAAGCCAAAAAGTCATGTTGAGTTACAGTCCTTTATGTTTATTCCAAGTGTCCTTGGACTATTTGTCATAAGCACTTGATTCTCAGTGAATACTGTAAACCTGACTTTTCTTTTAAATAAATTTTTTTCCCAAATGATTCCTAATGTTTTCGAATCATACTGCTGCAAAACATATTTGAAACTTCATGTTTATTATAATAATATGCAATAAACAGGAAAGAGACACAATGATCCTTATGGATCCCTTCCAACTCAAGACAGTTTATAATTATATGACTGAGGAAGAAAGCACCTGGTTTGAACCTTTGACTACATTTGCCCTTGTAACTGCTACCATTTACATAGCTGGAGCTGCACTGTTAGCACAAAGAGCCAGCATCCAATAGAACTTCCTTTTCATTCTTCCACCCTCTGTTCCCACAGTGTATTTATTTTGGGGTTGAAATGTTATATGTTCTAAATTAGTTTAGTCTAGTAAAGATTCAGACACAGTCTTCATTCAAAGGAAGGCAGCCTAGAACCAATTTGTCAAAAGAGCAAAATTAGGAATATGTTTAACTGAACGGTGAGTATGCTTAAAAAACATACATGGAGGAGCTCTGCTGGAGTAGGATTTTATTAAACAAAAGGAATTTTTCTGAAGCTTCCTTCTTATTTACAGAAAGGTACATTTTTCTCTGGATGTATGAAACATGATTGTTATACATGAATTTGTTCAACACTAATATAACTCAAGTTGATTGCACAGCTTTAAACGGAAACTGTGACTAACAATTTTTATTACAAAATTACCAGCACAATTTTAACACAATCAGACAAAGATGAGCAGAAAGAAGGTAAAAGATTGTGATTTTTTTTTCTCCACCAATATTACAGAAATGCGTTAAAATAAGAATTTGTAAAGGAGATCAAATAAGTTGACATTCAACACCTAATTAGCTTATGCTGAATTTGATTACCGAGGTTCATCAGGCTCTAGAATTCGATTACTAATGTATAATTACATTCTGTTTGTGGGAATTAAAAACAAATTAATATAATCTAAACACATCTATAGTTTACTAATAGAAAAGTCAGGAGCTTCAAAAAAAAACATTTAAAAATATGGTGTAATCAACAGAACAAATTACTATCTTTTAGCCCAGGTTTACTACTTAAATCCTAGATCTTTGTTTTTTTTCTGTTAGCCACATTCCTATTCACTTTTTTATTCCTTCTATAACCCAAACAGACTTTAATGTCTAAATTGCTTTTATCTGTCATGCCATGTAAAACGTGCTTTAGAAATCTAAACAAAATCATGCCAACTATCTCCCTTTCTTCCTTTTACTATCTCTAGAAAAGTCCAATATATTTATGAAACTAGAGCTTCTGTCCCTGAATTCCTACAGATCTGGAGTCTAATGAAATTTCCTACCTCAAAATAACTTCCTTAATGTACAAACTACACTTCAGTCAGCTTCAAAGGATTAGTCTTAAAAAAGGAAGGGATGTTTTCAATTACTGAATACTACATAAATTTATTCCAGAAATAACTAACTCATACAAATCTAGAGCACAATAAATAATAGACCAATTCTCATTGTCTCTTCTCTTAATGCCTCTTGAGATTTCTGGTTTTACACTTGTATTTGCTCTAAAACAAATATTTAGAATAATAGTCAATCACAATATTGCAATTCTGAAGTGTCATAATTAAATTATAAATGAAAGAAAAGCATATCTGAGGAGAAAAAAGGGTACAAGCAAACAATAATGGTAATCTCAGTCAGAATACCTTTTCTATATTCTTGTATTTGAGAGTTTGGACAATGATAACAGCTTTGAAATCATCGTGGTGAAGCTCTCCATCCA
Organism: Muscicapa striata striata; assembly: GCA_030060385.1. Taxonomy (NCBI): domain Eukaryota; kingdom Metazoa; phylum Chordata; class Aves; order Passeriformes; family Muscicapidae; genus Muscicapa; species Muscicapa striata. The sequence continues at coordinate 639,720 of JAREIS010000081.1, forward strand.
GAAATTCAAAGTGTATTCCTTGCAAAATTAGAGGGCAATTCTCCTTGAATATGTCATCAATAGGTCAAGTGTTTTCATTGTAAGTGTAGTCAATTTTGTAGGACTTTAAAGTAACTTTTTTTATACACTATTTAAATAACAATACATTTCAAAACAAAGTAAAATATTAAGCCCCTGGTGATCTTAAAACAAAAAAAAAAAAAATTGGTGGAAATTAGAGATCTCAATTTTGGATAAATGCAACTACTTCTGTCTATTCACAAGCAAGTATCATCTCTGGAATTTGAAATTTAAACAGTAAAAACCCTGTAAGATGTGGAGTTATTACCAGGAAAAATAAAGAATTTGAAACTTACACATGCTTTTCAACGTTTGCAATGGATATGTCAATCATGGTTACTCTGTGTTTTGAGAATCTTCACCACAGAACTAAGCAGAAATTTGGAGTTTTAGTAAGAGGTGTTTATGTTCTTGTTGTACAACTGATATTGTTTGTCATTGATATTGATTTCAGATAAGAAGTTGATCAATATGAAGATGTGTACCTAATTTATACTTTTGAATTTGACTGTTGCTTTATTTGCTTCAAACAAAAAAATATTTTCTTGTAAATCCGGTTGTTATTTTTTCATTAAAAGAAACACCACAACTTCAGTATAAGTACTCTGATCTTTCATATGGCAAGGTTAAAATAAGCACATTTAAGTACTTTATTTCCATCTCCATCTCCATTGTTTAACTTGATTAATATCAGTGACCTAGTTCCACATTTGTTTGGGACCAGTGTGCTCAAATTCAGACCTTAGTAACCTGATTTGACCACTGGAGCTGGTACGTGTTGAAGCCAGGCTAATGTCTTCACTGTAAGATGTCTGCAGGAAATGCTGCTGGTACTTAAATATTGGTAGAATTATATAGAGAAGAATGATCTTTCCAGCTTTTAGGCTGCTAATTGGTACTTTTACAAGCATTTAATTCACCTCTTAATTTAGGTTTAGCAGCTCTTTTATTTCAGAACCTCTTTTTTTTCTTGATGCCAAGGCCAGCATACATTGGGAGAGAACACATCTTTTAAAAAGAAAAAGCATAAATACAATGCAAGGAAACACACCTTACCTAGAATTTGAAAAGAAATTGTCTTTTCTCTACTTTATTTAAAATTGTATTATTCTCTTTACAAAAGCTGTGAGAATTTTTAACAGCAGATACATTCACTTTTTTGCATGACTGCTGTCCTCCCATACCTATGCAAGAAGTATAGACTAACCAAAACCAAATACAGGCATAAAGTACTGCACAAGTTCTCCAAAAATCTGCATATATCTTTAACTAAATAGTTTGTTACCTGTATCTTTAGTTACCACAACAACACATTTGTCCTAAACTGTAGTAAGTTATCATCAAAATTGTTCATTTTGCTTTCTCTTTTTTTCACTTTTGGTTTTTGAGAACCTGAGGTATTCCATCTACTTACTGTGCATGCACATATAAAATTGTATTACAGAATGACAAAAGTGTTTATTCATGTAAAGTATCTAATTCTAAGAGAAAATTTTCTTTTATCTTTACCTCATTTTATCCGCCAAAATGCATTGGGTTGTTAATGCAATGGAATAGTCCTCTATTGTAAACATTTCCTCTGAAAAAGGGACTATATTTTTTCTACTTGCTCTGAAATGTATTTTTAGGAAAATGAGTTCTGCAGAGGAAAAAGGTATCTTCTTTACACAGGAAAGAGATGGAGAAAGCTATTTTAAGATGGCTGACTTCAGCCTGAAAACTACCCAAGAGAATCTAACTGAAGACCAAGAAGTGATAATGATTCCTTTGTGCATGAGTCACTTCAGGGTTTGAAGATCATAGAATCATAGAATGGTTTGGGTTGAAAGGGACTTTTGAAGTCATCTAGTCCAAACCCCAAGATAACAATAATCCTCAGAATTGGTAGAAACTTCACAATCAGTCTTTTGAAATATCCAGTCATCCATTTCTCTGAAATATCAATTAGGTCTTGGGAGAATGACAATACTAAGGTTATGTGCTCTGAAGCGAGAAAAACTCTGTGTCACTTGTAACTAGTCACTTGTAAAAGAAATCCTAAAGAGAACCACAATGGACTTGTGGAAGATTTACATATTAGGAATTAGAGCTTGTACTTTGATTAGCATTAATTTTTAGACACCCATCATGACTCTTAAAATTAATGATTAGGTGTGTAACAATGTGTGGTAATTGGGTGAAGTTTCTAAGGATTAGAAAGAAAAGATGCTTCCATTCCAAACCACTGGAGTGTTTAATCTTTTTCTATTGTCACAATTATAGTGAAAGATGCCTTTACTACTCTAAGCAGAGCTTGAATTTAGGTATGATAAATTCAATTAATTTTCCATGTGTTCCAGGAGTTATTTCATCACGTATGTGAAACTGGCCATCTTCAAAGGAACACTAGAAATTTCAGTGCAATCCACAGCTAAACTAGCTTAAATGGAATGAAATATTCCTCTACCTTCAGTAAATTTGATAAATTTTCTGAAAGAGAAAGGTAAGTTTAGTAGGTTTTGATCTAGAAAAGGCTTATTGACATGTGACCTCTTTGGAACATTTTAATGGCATAAAAACACAAAAAATTCTGAAATTCTGTTTCATTCCAAATTAAAATTTCAGATGACTGTATAAAAAGGTGTGCTAAACATTTGTATAAATTGTCTGTACCCTTATGAGTCAACATTCTTTCTGACAACACAAAAAAATGAACTACTGAAGGAGTGATGATTCAGTGCATAACCAGCTTTCAGAAGCCTCTATTTCTAGACTTCTGCATGACCCAAACATATTTGCTGTGTTTTTCTCTTTGTTCAGCTTTTTTCAACACAGCCTCTTCTCTTCAACATGCAGTCTAGTCTGGATTCTAAATTACTTAAAAATCTGAAAGAGTGAGATTTTCATGTTCTGTCCACTTGTGAAGTACTGAAAAATCTGAAAGAAATTTTACCTTGTGGAGGATCCAAAGGTGAATATCATAATCTGCAAGAATTTGTTTAAAAAGCCTAAATGTTGTGGTTTTCTGCACAGAACTTGATCTTCAATATCATAAAACTCTAACACAAATATCAATACCTCCTATGGAATTTTATCCTACTGCTAATGTAGCTAAACCTTCGTAATATACCACTGGAATTTGTCATGAAATTTCCAACAGTTGCAAATCTGTAGTAATTATCTGCCTGATGAACTTTTTTCTGCATAGACACAGGGATTTCCCAAAAGAGGGTCTAATCTATTAGCTGTGTGGACCATTAGCTGTATCCATACTCAGGGAACCATGAAGATTAATTTTATGCTGTGTCACAGGCTGCTTTTAAGACAGGTGTAACAATGTTCCGCATTGCTATATACATAGTGCACTATAAATGGGATGAGAAACAGTAAAATTCTAAGAGTAAAACAGGTGAATCAATGAAAATAAAATTCAAGAAAACTTCCAGGGTTTCTTCAGGTATTTTTAATTTCCCATTGTATTGGACAGCCTTTTTACCATTAAAAAAAAAAAAAAAAAAAGCTGAAAACCAGTGCACTCCCAGAAACTCTGCACAAACTACAAAATTTTATGCAAATATTTTTTTGCTCCAAACATCAAGGCTAGCTCTGCAATGTGAGTGGACTATATTTTCCCCAGTATTCTTGTTATATTTGCTGGATGATGCAGAGAAAAGAGATTAGAGAACATCTTACTTTTACTCAAGAACAATGTGTGTGTGAGGATACATAGGAAGGGGGGTCAGTTTCATACAGGGTCAGTTGCAGAGTGTGACAATTCAGTTCTCACTGTTTACAGGTTTGTGGTGGTGCCAGCTATAGGATGGACAGAAGGACAGATGGGTGGGTGAATGTAATATATATAATGAATATATAATGAATATATAGGGACCAAAGACCCAAAGAGCTCCAAAACATATCAAAGAGTCAAATATATCAAGGACTTTGAAGAAAGCCAAGCGTGAGGAGCCCAACTCCACCCAGTCAGCTTTTTAGCTTCTTTCATTGTACTGCACTGTTCAATGTTCAGCATGTGATGAACTGATTAACTGAATTTGAACTTCGGCCACATTCTTTTCATCTTTGCATGCCTTTTGATACAAGCCTATTGCTCCTCTTCAGGAAACCTGCTTCTTGCATACTGACACTGCAGTTATTCAGTTTACATTTTATGTTGATTGCTTAGAAAAATATTTATTGAAGGTGTCTTTATGAGTCAGAAAGTCTTTGTTTAGGCTTCTGGTTGAATTGGAACTCGACGGTGTTTCTCTGCTTACTCTATAAAATAGGAGCATAACAACATAAGTTAACTTGCATTTTTTTTTCCTGTGAGAAGCTATGGCATACTAGTAAAGAACATTTATGACATTCTGAAGTAATTTACCTGATTATAGCTGTGGAAAATCTATAAAAGTAGGATGATGCAAACTGTCAGAATGAAGCAGTTGGACAGGAGATATGACTGGCAGCAACTGTGCTTCAAATGGAAAAAGTGCAAAAAATTGACATAATATTTTCATTTTTTAAAATCAGTGTTCATTTGCATGAATTTCCATATAATTCTAGCCACTATGTAGGCGAAAAAATAATGAGGAGGAAATAGAGGAGTTATTCTTCAGCCTGAATATCAGTGGGAAGTAATGCTAGCATGTTGTTAGCATTTACTGTTCGTTCTTAAGTAAGTTACACTAAGCACAAAGCCATCAACTGGATTGTGATTACTCAAGTGAGTTCATAATTTCTGGCAGATAAAACTAATTTCCTTAAGAAGATTGACAAAGGTACATTATCTTCACTTATGCTGATATTTCAATTTGCTTTCATTTAAGGTGAATCAATTACTTACATATTGTTTTTTGGGATGTGTAGTTTGTTGAGTTCTTGTCTTCTCCAGATTGATTTTAAGAGGTGAAATCCTTGACTCTCAGCTGTGACTCACCAGCTTGGCAGTACCATCTTCCAGTGCCCAGCACAGCCAGCTGACTTTGCTCTAACTAGTGTGTTTCTAGGCCTAACTACCAGTGTTCATCCAAGTCCTTATATATTAGTTACTAGACAATGTGGATATGAAGCAGATTTTAATGTAAGCATGGGCTTAAAACTGATCTGGAGATAATGTTTGGGTAGCCTTAAATTTAATTTAAAGTCTTATATATTGTCAACTATAAATTGTCATAAAGACCTTAGGAAACAGGAAAAAAGAAACCCAATGAGAAGAAAAAAAAAAAAATTAAATATCTATTCTGTATGTACAGACGGTGCATAGAGAGACAGTCCCTTAGATAGATACATCAATATTGGTTCTCTTCCATTAGAAACCCTGCCCATTGTTATCACAGAATCATAGAATCACAGAATGGCCTGGATTGGAAAGGACTTTAAAGATCACCTAATTGCCTTAGACAGGGACACCATTTGCTACACTAGTGTACTCAGAGCCCTGTCCAACCTGGCCTTGAATACTTTCTCAGGAGTGGGGCATTCACAACTTCTCTGGACAGCCTCTTTCAGTGCCTCATCACCCTCCCAGTAATTAATTTCTTCCTGATATCGAACTTAAACCTGCCCTTTTTCAGCTTAAAGTCATTGCCCTATCCCCTTTGGATGGAAAGTTCTACAAGGATAGAAGCACTGTAGCTGAAAAAGATAAGTAGCTTAAACACATCTGTCATTGGTACATGCAGTGTTTAATCAGAGCTATAAAAGGTATCAAGGAATTTTCCTTGATCTTGAGAAAGGACAGTTACAGAGATGCTAGATGCTTTGTGGCCATTGCAAATCCCACCTCCAGAATCTGTTTCTGCCTTTTAACAGAACATAACTGCCACTGAAACACGTACTCATGGCACAACAGTCTCTACAGAGCTGCACTAAAATCCTTTGTGTCACCACAATGACAAAACACAATAAAGTAATAATGATACAGATTCGAGAGCATCACAAGCACAAAAGTCATGAAAAGAAATGCTATGAAATGCTTTTGGTATTTTTTGCCTCCTGTGCTGTGGTTCCAGGCCTACAAAGGTTTATGTATATAAAGAGCAAAGCACAGCGGGACTACTCATGTGCCTCAAGTAAAATACAGGCTATGTCTTTGTAGGCCTGAGACTTTCAGTTCAGGCTTTCTGCACATTAATTTCTCTAATACATATATAGTGCATTTTATATATATATATAAATTTTTATATATATATTATATATATATATAAATTTCTATGTAAAATAATTATTTGCAATTTTGTTTTATTTTTAGAGCATATATCATTCTTGTATTTGGCAAAGGTGTTTCAGGGCTCTGGCTCATCATTTATTCTAAATTGGATTTAGTGTCATTCAGTCCAATGCAATGAAAAAGCTTCAGATGTGAAATCCCTTGTGAAGGCCTTAGTATTAGAATTGGAAATGCTATGTCTACCTCAAAGTCCCGAATGCAAATTTCTGAAATTTAGTACATTTTCTTTCTATACTGAATGTTTCAAGTTTTCTGTGGAAGGAAGAATACAAGGTGATGGGAATGACTGTTTCTCTGTCATCTGTTTGTCTGTGCCTTCAGGCACCATTATTTTTCTCTGCAGCCACATGCAATAGAGCATATTGGGTGTTCAGTGTTTGGGACAGGTGTGAATTAGGCTATATGAGGGTTTACAGTGAAGTATTGTCTGTGTCTACTACCCAGAGAATTCTGGCTTTATCAAATGATGTGATCAGTGGTGTGCATGGTTTCCCAGAGGTAAGGTGCAAACATATGTAAAGATCCTTCAAAACAGTGCAACAACTTTGCATAAACATACCTCTCACCTCTTGCAATACTTCCTAGGAGAACAGGGAAAGTCTAAACAGTAATCTAGGAGAACAGAGAATATCCAAACAATAATATATGCTCAAGCATAGAAAATTATTTTTCAATTCTTCTTCCAATCAAGATGTTAAAAGTGAAACTGAAAACAATCCAGATGCTCTTTTTTGTACCTTCCCCAGACCCATGGATTTGGCTCTCAAGACTGTTGACATTGAATATGTCAGATTTCCTCAGTGTCTTTCCTTCTCTATTCCCTTAAGAATTTAAGACATTAACTGGATTCTGGCTTTGAGTTCCTGATTTTAAGGAGAGACAAATATTGGTATTCCCAAATGCCCTTATTCAGTCAAAATGAGCTTTCCTTCACAATGGACTGTGCAAATGTTCAACAGATAATGTTTCACCTCCTTTCCTACCTGCTTTGGTGAGGACTGGCAAAAAAAGGGACATGTCACAAGTGTTTTCAGGGACACCCAGTTTAGCAGTCACTGAGATGAATGGCATCGGTCATACCTCACAATGCAAATGCTTAGAGGTAGTGCAGAGCTGCCATTGCATGCATCACCCTGGTTTGAGAGGCTATTGCTGCAGTTATAGCAGCTAAAACCTTATTTTTGATAAAAGTCTTATATTTTGGAAGAGAAGAACCTAATGCCATAGTGATGCACAGTGATAGGATCTGCACTGGCTATAAGTTTCCTGGTGCTTCCAAAGGATACAAAGATTGCTATTCAGGTCTGTTTCAAAGGAGGCAAGAACAGAACTCTCCACAGACCTGAGAAAGCTAAAGCAGTGTGAAATGTTGTTGTAAGTGGTTGAGCTGAAACCTCCAGCAGCAGAGAGCCAAGACTGAAGTGAGGTGTCTGGAACTCAGATCAAGGATGTGACCTCCTTAGATGGTTGTAAATCTTCCTGCATCCTAGACAACATTTCAACAGCCATGGACTACTTTGGATTTTCTCTACACCCACCTTACATGAAATACCATTTTTGTAGGTTGGGATCAGATTTTAAGTGTTCTTTGGATGAGAAACTCCTGTCTTTCCCATTTCAAATAAAGGAAGTTCTACAGACAAATACACAGACTGATCCACAAAAAAAAAAATATATGACAAAAAATCTCAGGAATATATTAGTCTAATTATTGGTGCAAATTAAGAGCTCTAATGGAGGAAATGTGAAAAAAAAAAAAACAAACAAAACAAACAAAAAAAAACCTAATACAAATAAAAGCTGAAAGAAATACACTAGTGAGTTAACAACAACCAGAGATCTTCATTAATTTCAGTGACGGAAACTAAGACTCAAATCTTTTGGGTCTCTCAAATGTCATCAAAGTTTTCAGCAGCCATGTGCTGAGTTGGAATTAGCATATAAAAGTGACCAAATACATCTGTTCCAATTCTCCAAAGATAGAGTCGCTGGGTTGTAACACAGATATATTTATTTCAGAAGAAAAATTAATTTTAAAAGGACTGAACTTAACTGGTTTTGCTCCCCACCAGGATGGTCACAGCTCTTGCTAATGGCTAAGGTTGCTATAGCAAGTAGTTTTTATTATATTCCTACTTTGTGAGTGTAAAACTTGGAACAATGTACAGAAGCCTGTTTGCAGAGCAGTTGCTCCGTCGAAATTATAGGACGAATCTTTAAAGCAGAATTAAAAAAAAAAAAAAAGCAACAAAAATATATGAATGATAGAGTTACATACTTACCTCCATGTATGTCATTAGAGATGTCTTCTACAGTATTCCTTTCAAACCTGGTTTGCATTCTGAAATGTTAAACGCAGAACTAATGAAATGAAATCATTAATAATGTGATCTTCCATCTATGCCTTTTATTTTTATTTCTTTGGATTGTTTTCAGAAATGCCAAAGTCTTCTCTGCTAATATAAATTATGAATCATTAAAAAATGTGATTCAGTATAACTTTGTTTTCCAATTAGAACTGGAAGGCCTTCTTTGAAATCTAACTGAATGAATAAAGCAGTCGAATGCAGTCGAATGCTGTGGCATTTCTTTGTTGTATTTCAAAGTCCTGTTTCAAGATTCTCTCTTCTGGAAATAAATACATTTGTGTGATATTGTATGGCAGCATCTCACCTGCAGCAAGAAAATCAATACAAAAAAATAGTTTAACACCACCCATTCTTCAAAAATGTCACATGTCATTAACACATAATATCTGTATGTGCCTAATATATACATCTATAGTATCTTATATATATGTATATATAATGAGTTAGGCAATATTTGTAAGACACTATAAGATAGATAGATAGATGATAGATAGATAGATGATAGATAGATAGATAGATAGATAGATAGATAGATAGATAGACAGATATACATATATAAATATCTATTATCTAACATATTTTACCTTCTTTGAAGTTTATATATGTTGCCTTTGAGCCCTAGGGAATCTCCTGTAATGAAACTTGTGATCATGCTGTTTATAGCAATATTTTCATTATAAATTTCATGTAATCTCTTCAGTCTCTGAATTCAGTTGAGAGGCTCAGAGAGGGGATATTGGATGGCCACATACATTTTTGCAAGTGAAAGTGAATAAATAAGGTCTTCACTTCTGTTAGCTAGGAGCTTCATTTTTAAAATATGGGGGGTTTATTTATATTTTCAAGTTGTGAGTTTGTATGAGTGAAAAGTGTCCTAGTCATACAAGCAATGTTCAGTGCTAGATAAAAAAGAAAAAATAATTATTCATGCTTTTCAAGCCGAGTGTCTGGCTGCTGTTGTGGTAAACATTTCTCACAAATGCCTTTTCTTTTTTAGACAAAAAATGTGCAGTCTTTGGAAGGCACACTGGGTTGCTGTCATCATTTATCTACTTAAAAGCTCTGTGAAGAAGGAATCCAGAGAATAGCAGAGCTACTCCACATCACTGTAAATTGTTTGTTCTGAGGATGCACCAAACCTTGAAAACTGGGCATAAATGTTGAACCTGCAGAACACATTGGTGACTGATGCACATATTCTGAACATTTCTAATTGATATGTATTTAGAAAAAAAATAGCACCATTTGCACAGTTTTTTGTTTAATGATATGACATCTCCATCTCAACATTTTCCCAAGCAAACTTGACTTAAAAACATGTTGGTCAGAGAAGTTGATGACAGAGTCAGAGCATGACGTTAGGGTTGTTCTGATATTTTTATATGAACCAAATGTTCTTGAGAAATTACACGTACTTCTTTCAATGTGTAAAATCTTATGAAGATATTCCTGAAATTCTATCAGACATGGTGTCCTTTATGAGAATGAGTAAATTCCTCCATCCTTCCTCCATTTTCCTCACTTTGCAATGAAGGAAAAACCTTTGCATTTAAGAACTGTCACCTGATAAAAACTTATGGTGAATTTTCTCATGCAGGGAAAGAGTCGATTGCTCGATTGCCTTAGTTGATGTGTAAGACACAAAGACTCGAGGACTAGAAATGAAGTTTAAATATCTCTGTGAATGAATTCTAATTTATTATGCAATTTTTCTCTTGCTTTTACTTGAGAATGTTGTGCATGTTATCAACAGAGAGTTATATGTGCTCAACCATAGCTGACAGCTATAGGGTAATAAAACCTGGAGTCCGATAGAATAGAGAATTAAACACTGATTTGAATTTACAAAGCATCCTTTTAGTCATGCAGAGAGCTGAATTTAGCACAAGGATTGTTCTCACAGAGGGTGGGTATACTGACAATTGTCAGTGGTTTACTGACAATTTGTGGTTAACACAGCGGTCATCACTGGATAGGTACAGAGGACTGCATTTTCCTACCATCAGATTATATTTCAAAGTCATGCTTGAAGAAAAAAACAATCAGATTTGTTAAATCCCATTTGTTACAATTTACAGTATTTTTTTTTTTTTTTAAGTCCAAGTAATCCATGAAGACACAGTTCAGCCATTTAAATGGTAAATTATTTAATAAATGAGGATTCAGAAATTATTACCTTGGCTGACCATAGAAGTGATTTTGTGTCCCTGCAACAAGCAAATAATACAGGCAAGCATCTGTGAAATAATTTCAAGGAAAGACATACAGCATTTTCTTTTGGACAGGAATGTCCTATTTTGTTTGGCATTATTGTAAATAATGTATGGGGAACACTTGGGAGCTACTGATCAAAATACCTTCCTGTTGATAACTTGATTTAGTAGATAAGACAAAAAGCTCTTCCCCTTGAAGCTGTTGGATTAAACGAGTTCAAGGTTAGAGCTAGCTTAGGAATGGTTCCAAAGAAATGAGCAGTTTTATTTATTGTGTAACTTCTACACCAACAATTCAACACATCCCTGGTAGATATGTTTGCATTCTTAGCAAAGCGATGAAAAATGACATGAGCTTGATTACACACTACTCTTTTCCAACTGCAACCAACCTTTCAACTCAAGAATGAGAACTTTACCAACAACTTGCCTACCAATTAACTTTAGAAGCTACACTTTCTGAAGTCACTTCATAACTGAGGTGCATTTTCTGACATTAATAATTTCATATTCTGTATTTTCGGCCTTCTAATTAACAAGAAAAAAAAAAAAAAATAGAAAGATGCTTAAGTAAATCCAACATCTACATAGCTCCATGAAAGCTGCAGTTTTGTTTCATTAGAGACAATATTTAATTAGTAGTAATAGGCAGAACTGTTTTCTAATAAACACTGTAAATGTCATATAATTTGATATTTTATTAGAAGTAAATACTCTATTGTTATCCTCTTTGCCTCTAGTCATACTGCAGTGATTTTTACTTAAAGGTCTTTTGCTAGTTACCTATCTAAGAAGAAGGGAGTTTCTGTACATGTGGGATCCATTCCTTGTACTAAAAAAAGCCAAGATTTAATTTCTTTTTTTTTTTTTTTTTTCCCTGTGGGTGCACATTGGATTTAATGGTTTTTCAATTCCCTTTAGTTCTTATGCTCATCTTCCTTGAAAGTTGCAGGCAGAACTGAAAACATGCCATAATTCCCTCAGCACTGGGCCTTATGTTCTAAGTCACATAGAACAAGTAGAAATCCTTTGGCTCTGCTTTCATTCCTCGTTTATACAACATAGTCATAATCAATGAATAGTGTGATCTAAAGAGAAATAATAGCAGCTCCCTAGTGTACCAGACACAGACAAGATTGAGTGTCAATATCTTCTGAAGGAATTCCTGTGGTCCTTTTCACTGTCTTGCAGAATTGGTGTTGCCTTACAGCCATAGACTTATTCCTGCTCTGATTTCTGATAATTTTAATGCACTACACTTTACAGCTTTCTACTCTCATCCCTCTGTGCTTGAACTCGGAAAAAAAGACCATTAAAGATGAGTATTTCAGGCTTAGCATAAATTTCTCATTTGAAATAAGGAACTATAGGTTAGGAATTCCCTGCACACTGCTTAGCTGTAATTTCAGGGCATGATTAATTTCTCGGTGCAAATCACCAGGTAGACACCCTCAGGGGTTCCTTAAAGCAGAAGATTGAAACAGAGGAGTGCTCATTCATAAAAGAGATTGTAATTTTACTGTTGACATACACCTGTGAATTTTCTCTGTATCAGGAGCTATCACTTAGATATATGCACAGTTTTCTGATGAGTTCCTTTCAGATGCTGGAGTCTAAGTTCCAGGATCTCTAGGAGAACGCCATGTGCAATGAGAAACCCGGTTTACCATGGAGAGAAATGCATCAAAATGCAATGGTGTTTCTCAGAACTGCATCGCCAGAACTCTGCCTTACTCGCATTGCTGATAACCTCTGCTAGCAGCAGCTCCACGAGCTGAGGAGCATGAAACATTTGCAGCCAGCAACATCTGATGATAACCTTGGCTGTGGCGGACATCCCCGCTACCGCCCCGCAGTGCAGGGGAGACCCACCAGGCCCTGCAGGCGGCGGGAGGGGGCGGCCGCGCAGCTCCTCAGCCCAGCGTCCTGCCTTTGGGAATTTCCCTCCCTCCTCCCGCCCCTGCCGGGGTGCGACCCTCCCTGCTCCCTCCGTCCCCCGCAGCCCGCCAGGTGGCGCCGCGCGACCGCGCTTGGAGCGGGGCCACGGGTGGGACCGGGAGCGGAGATGGGAGCGGGGATGGGGATGGGGATGGGAGCGGGGGTGGGAGCGAGGCCGCGGGTGGGACCGGGAGTGGGGCTGGGAGAAGAACCGGGAGTGGGGCTGGGAGCAGGGATGGGAGCGGGGATGGGAGCGGATCCGGGAGAAGAACCGGGAATGGGGCCTGGATTGGTACCGGTAGAAGAACGGGGAGCAGGGACGGGAGCGAGTCCTGGGATGGGAGCGGGCTTGGGAACGGGTTCGGTTCGGGAGCGAGTCGGGGAGCAAGTGTCAGTTCTGAAGTGGGTCAGGAAGGGGATCCCGGTTCGGGAGCGGATCTGGGAACGGGCCGGGAATCTAGGACGCAGGGGAAGAAGTATTTTAATAAACGGGGAGCCGCCGCCGAACTTCGGGGGTCGAGGCGTGCGGATGCGAGAATAGGAATGGGGCTTTGCGGTGCGCGGGGCGCAGCCTTGCGACCCGAAGTGCTCCTAGCAACGTGTCCTTTTCAGTGATTATTGTTGTCAGAATTAAAGTCTGTGAATTCCAAATAGCTCCCAGTGAGCGATGCCGCGTGGCTCGGCCACAGCGGCGGCCGTGAGCGTTAACGTGTCGGTGGCATGTGGAACAGGGTCGTCTTAGCACGACGGGTTCAAGTAGAAATAATGGGGAGGGGGGGGGAGGCGGCACGGCTGCTCCCTGCCTCCGGTGACACCGGAGAGGCCGTCCCAGCGGGAACATCGCGGCTTGTCGCTGCTGCTCGCGATGTGTCGAGGTGCGGCTCCAGGGCGCGGGGGTGCCTGGCCGGGGCAAGGGCTGGGGTGCGGCATCGCCGGCGGTGCCGTGGCAGCGCTCCGCTCCGGTCCCGGTGTCTGAATCCCTGCTGGCTGCCTCTGTGTGTGTGTGTGTGTGAGTGTGTGCGTGTGAGTGTGCCGGAGAAGAGGGGAGGAGGGAGGAAGTGGGGTGGTGGTGGTAGCGGCTGGCGGGAGGGGGATGATTATTGGCAATGGGCGGGAGAGAAAGAGGCGACTCCTGTTTCCTTTTCTTTCTGCCAGCTCAATCTCGGCTCATTTTCTCTAAGCTATACAAGTTCACGGACGAGCTACCTTGCCAGCCCTCCTCTCCCGACATGGACCGCCCAGGTAAAAAGGCCGTTCTCCTCCCCGCCGGCTGTTCTTTTTGCAAAATATAATTTTAAATTATAGCTAAAATAAGGTGCGGAGTTAGGTCAGCGGTAGACATGCCTCTGAGGGAGTGTAGGGGCGATCTCCCAGAAGCTAGACCTTCGGGTGTACTGGTGAACGGGAAAAACTGAAATGCAACTTCCGAGGGAGAAGCCGGGTGAGGCTTTGACTCCTGCGATATGCGTGCATGCCGGGGTGGGAACCGGGGGATATCTGAGGCAGCTGCTTGCTTGTAGAGAGTTTAGGGAGTCGCCGGGGTCGGCAGCAGTGGTGGTAGGCTGGCCTGGGGCAGGCACAGAGGGTCGTGAAGTACAAATCGGTGTCGGAGCGCGGCAGCCCCCAGGCTGGGAGAAGGGCGGCGGCGGCTCCCAGAGCCCGGCCGGGGCAGCGCTGGGGCGGGAGCGCGGGGCTCGGGGCGCCCCGGCCGCCAGCGAACTCTACAGACAGCTCCATCGAGGGCGCGTCACTTATAGCAAGTCTGGGGCGTTAGGCGGCGGGTACCAACCAGGCTCGCAGATGTGAGGTTATGGGAAGAAGTGGAGCCGGGTTTTTGGTTGTGGAGCGGGAAAGGGACTGCCCGAGGCGCCCGCAGGATGCTCCACCGGGGGTTTGGGAATGCAGTCTGCCGCGCTGCCTCCTCTTCGCCCCTCAGAGTACGGCAGGCTGCTGGGGAACCGCAGGAAGAGGGAACACCGGGCAGCCAGGTGTCTCCCAGACCTGTTGTACTCGCTGGGACGCCGGGGGCGGGGAGGGGCAGCCCGCCGGGCGGCACGGTGCCGGCTCCCGCCTGCCCCTGCTGTGCTTCACCGCCGCCTTTCCCCTTGGCAGGCTGCTGCGTGCCGCCCGCCCTCTGAGAAGGCTCCTTGGCCCCGCGCAGAGGAGGAGGAGAAGGGAGGAAGGCGCGGCCGCAGCCGGCGCTGCCCAGCCGCCGTCCCGCAGAGCGCTGGCCGCAGGGCGCCGCGGCGGCAGCAGGCGCGCAGCCCCCTCGGCCCGCCCGCATGTCGGCGGCGATCCGGAGCGGCGCTGGCGGCGGCCCGGCGCTGGCCATGGGGCGGCGGCGGCGGGGGCGCTGCCGGAGCCGGCGGGCGGCTGCTCCTGCTGCCTGGCGGCGGCGCTGCCGCTGCTGCTGCTGCTGCTGCCCGCCGGGTGCCCGGTGCGGGCGCAGAACGACACGGAGCCCATCGTCCTGGAGGGGAAGTGCCTGGTGGTCTGCGACTCCAGCCCCTCGGCCGACGGCGCCATCACCTCCTCCCTGGGGATCTCGGTGCGCTCGGGCAGCGCCAAGGTGGCCTTCTCGGCCACCCGCAGCACCAACCACGAGCCCTCCGAGATGAGCAACCGCACCATGACCATCTACTTCGACCAGGTCAGCCGCCGCCTGCTTCGCCTTCGCTGCCCCTTGTCCCCGCGCCCTGCATGGGCATCCGCGCCCCTGCCTCGCACTGGCTGCGCGCGTATTGTCCTGGTTCCCATTCCATCTTTTAATCCCGACCCAGCTCAAAAGCAATTTCCCGTCTCAACTCCCCAGAAAGACTTGGAAAGTTATTTTAGGTAGCTGTGGGGTACCTAGGGTGGTACTGGGGTGAACACGCTGGCCTCTTGTCCGGTCACAGTCACTAGTATGGAAAGAGCTTTAACTCGAAAGTCTGTGCCTCGGACGCGTGCGGGGGCGCCTTACAGCCAAGGATTGCCTCGGCCAGCCAGGAACGACCCGGGGGAAGGGTGCGCATCCCTCCTTCGGTGCAAATTCAGAGATTTACCGATGAGGAGTCGCCGGATCTGCCTGTTCGGAGCGCATTTGGCAATGTCACAACATCTCTCAGAGGGAGGGAGGGATGAGGGAGAAGAGGGTGTTTCCCGCATTATCAGATGAGGCAAGCGGTGTCCCCGGCGGGCTGTATCGGAATGGTGTTACCCTACACGGCATACCCTGCCTGCTCGTCCTGCCCCTGCCTCGTCGCACTGCTGGCCTCCCAGAGACCAAACCCCGTCCATCCACTTTATTTTTGCGGTGAAATTTCCTTTTATTCCTACCGCTTCTGACTCCTGAAGTAGTCTTGCAGAGTCAGCCGAAATTAGCATACCAGACTGTTTTCTCTGGGTTTGTTTGTTTGTCGGTTTTTTAGGATGTTTGTTTGTTTTTCTACCTGTCTGGTTGTCATTTATCTGTCTATCTGTCCCTCCTAATGAGTTTACACAACCATTCGTCTCATACAAGATCTCATAAAAGCAGATCAGTAGAGAAATAAACCAAAACAACAAAAAAACAACCCCCCAACTTGCTAAATATATAGCATACACGCTAGATGCTTAGACGCTTTACCCCGCAGTGTGCAGGGGAGTTGGAAGGTGTTTTCTCGGTGCTCCCACCGGGGTTTTTATTTATTTATTTATTTATTTTTTAATTGGTTGTTCCGTTTTTTTGGGAACTATAGACTTTGCCTGTTTGGGAGGAAAAGCTTGGGATTTGGGGGTGAGGGGCGATGGTGTTTTTGTTTTCTCCTGCTTTGTATTTCTTCATTAAAGCAGAGTTTTAGCCCGCAAACTGAGCGTGCCGGGTGTGCCCCGGGGGCGGGCACGGCGGAGCAGCCGGCTCTGGCACACCGACCCGCAGGTTCTTCTCTCCCCAAAGGGCCGCCCGTGCCTTTTGATCCAAACCGTGGTGTCCATCAGATCGATGGGATCGCCTGCTGCGGCAGCCCAGTCCGAACGAGGCTTTGCACATCTGCCCGAGTGCTCAACTCATCCATTTTTTTTTTCCTTGTCTTGCTTTGTTTCAAAAAAAAATTTAATATATGACAAATTAAGCTTCTTGCCGGGAAGGAGGAACAGGCCTAGCCTCCCGAGGAGCGTGTGGGCCAAGTGGCACAGCCCTCCAGAGGGACAGACAGACATAAGCTGGCAGATATTGCTGGTGCTGGGCACCGCTTTCCTCCTTTGCTCCTCTCTGCAGTGCAGTTTTAGTTCTACACCCTGTTAAACTCGAGGCCAACTCTGATTTCAGTAGTGCCATCTAAAAAGCATACATTTTCATTATGAGCTAATGACTTTTGGTGTTTTTTCCTACCTTTATCCCCCTCCCTCCTTCCCTCCATTTCACACTCCTCCCCCTCCTTCTGCCACCTTTCCTTTACTGACAGCTCAGTGTGGACATTTGCACTTCATCTAAGAGGCTTTGGAAATAATTTTTGTGTAACTAAATCACTTTATTAACTCTGATGCCTTTTAAATACCTCTGTAACTTGACTCCATTCCCCTGCCATGCACTTTCAATTGTGCTGCACATGCCATTTTGGCTATGCTTTATGTTGGTCATTGAGCTCATGTCAGATTTTTGCTGGTGCTTTTCTAAGGTGGAGTCTGATTTCTCTGATTTCTCTCTTTCTCTCTCTCCTTTTCTTTGTTCTGTTTTATTTGTTTACGTTCCAGGTATTAGTTAATATTGGCAACCATTTTGATCTTACTTCCAGTATATTTGTAGCACCAAGAAAAGGGATATATAGTTTCAGTTTCCACGTGGTCAAGGTCTATAACAGACAAACCATCCAGGTGGGTTCTAATCTAAAGAAGATGCTGTCTTTCCCTTCCTTTAATTTTCTTAATTTTTTTAATTCAAATTCCCATCTCTAATCTCATATTAAAAAAAAAAAAAAACAGCAGTTGAACAATGAGAGTGTGGGTTATTTTTAAAAGGGTCTGTATACACAACAGAAATCACACATTGCCTAATTCCTTACATTGCCTATTTCTTTAGCTTAATTCAACTTAGATTCTAACCTGTACAAGAGCTTAGTAATATGTACAAGGGAAAAAAAAAAATTGAGAATATTGAGAAAACTCAGATTCTGTCTCTTTGCACTTTTTAGGTAAGTTTAATGCAAAACGGCTACCCAGTGATTTCAGCTTTTGCAGGGGATCAGGACGTCACCAGAGAAGCAGCCAGCAATGGGGTCTTACTCCTCATGGAAAGAGAAGACAAAGTGCACCTCAAACTGGAAAGGGGTAACCTCATGGGAGGGTGGAAATATTCAACCTTTTCCGGCTTCTTAGTGTTTCCACTATAAAAGAAGGCCAAATAGGAGACAGATCCATGAGCCGGAGCAAGGATTCAATTGTTAATGATACCCTGAACTTGGCAGCACACGACAATATTTTCAGTCACCCCGTCAGACTGTCACAGTAGAAGAATGATAACCTTCTAAACTCCAACATTTGCTTTGAATATTGACAATTCCTTGGAACCTGCGCCTCTAATTAGTTTTAGACGACAGTGATCTTTAGGAGAAATGAAATTATCGACCTGAGCAATTTGTACCTGTGATTGTAAAGTCAATTTTGGATTTTATTGTTGGGATCATTGACTTTCTTATTTTTTTTTCCTCTCTTTCATTTTTTCCTCTTTTTCTTTCTCTTGTTGTTGTCCCAATGAAACAAATAACTCGGACCACAGAATCACTTTGTCAAAGGCTCACTCAAGAGCCAGAAGAATGGAGTGTTCAGCCCAATGAGGTGTTCTTCCATGCTTTATTTCTTTGTGTTGTATAGCCTTAAGGAAAAAAAAAAAAAAAAAAAAAAAAAAAAGAAAAAAAAAAAAAGAAAAAAAAAAGAATGGCTTCAGTCTCAGTCCTGTATTTTTCTGGGGGTGGGGGATCCTGGACATTACTGTGTCAAGAAGTGCTTTATCCAGTGAAGCAAAATTTGCACGATTGGAACCTTATTTGTGTTGTTCGTGTTTTTCATCAACTATTTTTTTCCTGATTTTGTTTGTGTGTGCTAAAAATGTAAGCTAGATTGATCAATAAGACAAAAAAAAAAGCACATATATGCCCTGTAGCTCTAAGTAAAGCTAACCAGTGAACAATTCTGTCTGCACTTTCCAGCTGATTTTTATAGACCTATTTAGAGAGAGAAAAAGAGAGAGAAAGAGAGAGAGAGCTACATGATCCTCCAATTGCAATCTGGAAATTGGTAAAGGAGCTGACATTTCTGAATTGTCCTGACATTTCTATAAGCAGCAGTGGAGGCTTTGAATATCTTCTCTGGCCATACCCTAAAATATATCCTTTCTTTGCATTACCATATTTTGGGTGCTTTAATCTGATATTTATTTGATATATTTGTCCACTAATGCTTGAGTAAACACTGTGGGAGCACAGAAATGGCAGAGCAAATTCTTCCTCTTCCAAATTAAATGAAACCATCTCCACTTGAGCTGTCTGTGACAAGTATTGGAGGAGTAGACACAAACATATTTGACAGCCTTGGAAAGAGGGGCCTCAGAGGATCAACAAATGCTCCAGAAGTTGGCACAGCTGCCATGAATATACTCTTACCAACATAAATGGCCTCACAGTTCTAGGGGTGGACTGACATCGATATTGAGCATTGGGAAAAATATTATCCCAATCAACAAGAGGTAAAATATCAGGCCAATGTCAAATGTGTCCTTTTGCCTCATTCTCAATAAACAGATCTTGTTTCTTCAGTTTTTTAAGTCTGTTTTTTTATTTTGGTTTGGTTATTTTTTTGGGTTTTTTAAGAGTGATGTACTAGACAATATACTGAGGAAAATCTTGTTTGAGGAGATCCAGGAGAAATATTTATTTTGTAGAGTTTTTAGCTTAATTTATTTCATTTTAAATGCTTCATATTGCTATTAATCCCCTAAGGGTGGATGTGCATAAGAATTTATTTTTGTCAAATTTACTCCTCTGCCACATGCAAATATAACAGAAAGGCATTTACAGGAAAACGGTGATAACTACATTGTATTTCAAAATTATGGTGGACATGTCATTTTCATTGTAAATTTGCCATTCAAGGGACAAAATTAAAGTCATATATTCTTAAAAAATCCTTATCTGTGTTGCTTATATACCTCAGATTACTAAAATATAAGGCAATTTAATATTTAACATTTTTGTGCATTTTCACCATTGATGTGGTTTGTTTGCTTTGCCATTTCCCTTTGCCAGTTACTTAATGAATTAGTTTTAGGTTGTTGGTTTTTTTTATGGGTTGCATTTTTCTAGTTCCTCTTTGTGCTTTGGCATGACTGCAATGTTTCTAGTTGCAAAATATCACAGGGCTAAGTTTAAGTACATGAAATAAAACCTGAGTGAGCAGCAGCCTTTTTCTATTAAAATACAATAAATACACTTGTCTTATTGGTAGACATTGTAAAACTACTTTTTGTGTTTACAACTCGATCGTGTCACTCAAGGAAACAGAAACTGAGGTGGGTTCAAGCTCCCAAATTTCTAGTTTCCACTATATTTTAAATTTAAAATAAAAATACTCGCTCAAAATAATTTAAAATAAGAATTATTCAGTTTTGTTTTAAAATTCTGCCTTCCACAATCACATTCAGTTTTCCCATTTACTTCAGTTCAGTTTGCTTGAATAAGCCAATGACATCTTAGTTCTGGCTGTCTCCTAAGCTAAATGCAGCCAATGGTAATGTTTTACTTGGAACTATCCTTGGAAGTTTCTTAGGCTACTGAAGCTGCATAACCTGAATATCTCACTTCATGTATTCAAGCTCAGTAATCTTGACCATGCTTTTTTAATAAGTATGTTTATATGATAACCAATCTTCTGAATTTAAAAAAGGCATCTCATATAATGCCACTTTCCTTCTGTTACACTTGTGTCTTTCATGCTAAGCTATAGAGTTAGGACTCTTATATAAGCAGTTAAAATAAATAGAAAATGTGGAGTAAATTCTTATTGTATACTAACTGTAATAATTATATTTTTCTTTTATGTTCTTTGTAATATTTATTATCTATTATTTATTTATTTATACCTTAATATTTATTCCTTTTTAGTTTTGCATCTGGGTTTGAGAACATGCAATCTACTTGCTATTAGAAACAATGGAAATTTTGATGTATTGATAAGGTGTGGATATCATGATATTTTTTTATGTTGGAGGGGGAAAATATACAACCACAACATTGTAGATTGCAGAAAATGTGAAGTGAGAATGATTAAAGGAGCCTCTCAGTACATTAAGAGCAGGCTTATGTAAAATAATTTGTATAAATAAATAGATTGGGTAGCATTCAGAGGTGGTGTAAATTTAAAGCTGAGGAGCACCATGAGAATTAGGAAGTGTAAAACACATGGTAGTGAAGCAGACCAGTGGCACCATAATGACTCTGGTTCCTGTGAGAGCAATAGCACGAGACTTCTTCCAACAACTTTCAAGCTTTCTCATAAGCTGCTGTGTAAGAGTTGTAACATATTCCTATGCAATTACTGCCTGTTTGACTGCTTCCCTTCCAGGGAACAATCTGTACCCGGGCGTTTTTTTGGTGTTCACTGTTTTAGTACTTCTTCAGCCTACTTATGGCAGGGTGGAAGCCAGGAGCTGCATTAGAAATGATAAATTCTCATCATATATTATCATTGCCTTCCTCTGAGTTTTATATCTGTAGTTTGAATGTGGTCTTGCCAGAGAGCCTGTGTGCTCTCACCTCCCCCTGAGACAGTGGGTGTGATGGATGTGCAGTGTATCTCATTAGTGGTCAGCATCTTGCAAGCTGGATCTGTGGGAGGAGGAGAGAGACAGGACATGAAACTAAGGAGTTGTTTAGAAGTTACATTGTGTTTGTTGGCTGTGACTTTTTTAACTTTTAAAAAGAACATTTTGTTTTTATTGACCAAATTTTCTTCTTGGAGAATCTGTCAAAGTAGAAGATAGGCTAAAAGGGCTTGTTTACTGATGGATTTATTCAGAAATAGCTGGAAGTGGTTTCATGTCCTTCTAATGTGACAGTGGTTTCTGGAATAAGCAGAGTCACAGGTAACATTGTTTAAAAATAGCTCTTATGATTAATAGCCTGCTTCGATCCAGGAAAACTTTCTAGTTAATGAGCACTCAAAAATCATTGTCATTAATATACTTCGTTCTTGTGTGTAATGACTACAAGCAGTTATACATAACTAAAATTCCCCTCTTTTAATATATTGTTGAAAGAAGGAATGTCTTTGAGTCATTGCACAGTTTCTAGATTTGGAACCACTCACTGTCTTGAACAATTGTTCCAGGACCATATATGATGAGAAGTCATGCCCAATTTTTCATCACAGTAGGAAAATATGATACATTTTAAAATTTTCTTATTTTATTTGATTTCACCTGTCAGAATGCTTAAAATAGAACTTTATGACTTTTGGTCACCTGTTAATTAAATCACATTTGGAGTTCATAAATTCCTGACAATTTTCGATATCCATCATGAGTTTAGTTAGACACAGACTAGGTGGCTGGGCAGATGATAGACAAGCATTTAGATCAGCTATTTATATAATCAAGTATCAGTAAAATTTAAGTGTTCCATAGTGAAATAAATACATTGTAATTTCAGCTAACAGGCTAATCTTGCTTCTCTCACTCACTTCATTAAAGTTCATTCCTCCTATGAATGGACTTTACTTGAATGCCTCTTAGCATTAAATTTACACCAACTCTGAATGTTACCTAATCAAGTTATTTACATAAATTACTTTGTATAAACCTACTCTTAAAGTGATGGGAAGCTCTTTAAATTGTTCTCACATCATATTCTCTGTTGCAATCCAGAGTGCTGCTGTTCCCCTTCTAACAAAAAAAATATCAGGCTATCTACACCTTATAAGTATATCAAAATGTCTACTAGTTCAAATAACAAGTGAGTGGAGCTTAAGAAAAACACCAATACCATTGCTCTTGAATTGTATGGTTTAGATTTGATAATGATCTACTATTATTGTTTATTTAAAAATCAGTATCAATAATCAGTGCAAACCCCTAGTTAACACAACTATTCTTGGATGTTGAGGTACTTCAACACTAATCCTACTTCTGGAAATATAAGTCTACAAATATATTTTGAATGCATGTTTTAAACAGATTCCCAAACTAGTCATGTTTATGGTCTTATCCACCATAATCATGATCTATTTTTTTTCTTATTTGCTATTATCAATAAAATCTAAAGACTTATACTTCATGCTATTTGAGTGTCAGAATGAAAATACACTTTACATACCTAGTGTATCTAGAATATCCTGTTTCTTAGCTCATGTAGCTTAACCTATTTAGTGAATCATCTCTGCTATTCATCAGCAAAATAGTTGCCTAACTTGCTGGTTCCCTGCAGATCACATACAACAGATGGTATAAATAATGACATAGCAAAACATGGAGAAGCAAATAACAAGTATAAATTCTGCACTAAAAAAAAAAGTCTGCATCAACAGAAATTTAGGTCTTATTGACAAATGCCCCAAAACTCAAAAATATCAAAGTTAAGTTTTTAAACTAATCTTTCTGACCAATAGTACTTCCATTGTAATAATTAAGTGTTATTTTTGCTATGGGAGTATAAAAAAATAATTTAAATTGTTTTGTGAGATCAGCTGTATTAAAAGACTCTTGCTCAGCATTGATATATTCAGTGTTATAAATTCAACCAAAGCCTAAGTTCATCAATTAGTAATTAGTAGTTATCATGAGACATTCTCATTTCTGCTGATTTGGTCAAATCAACTGAAAGGAATTCTTTGAATAACATTTAGTTTTCAGTGTGTGAATATACACAAAAGTACCAAACACATATGTATATATACACATGCATGAAAAATACCTTTTTAGCTAGGAATAGATTGAGAGGCCTGTTTATTTCAGTTAGACCATCCTCTTTCTGAAGCCTTGCCTCAACAAATTAATTTTTATTTTATTTGTTGTCATTCTAAACTTAAAACTGTTTATCTTTGTTTATATATAAGACTACCCAGAGAAATAGCAAATAACATTATATATTTCAGTGTCTGAGGGCTGCCACAGTTTAGGTAATATTAGGGTAAAGTGAAGCATACAGTTATTAATAAAAGACTTAATTACCTCAAGTTCTGCAGAAAGCTTTTGTAATAAGTAAAACTATAGTGCTGTGTGGAATTGCCTGAAAAAGACATAGAGGGAGACCACAGCTGGAGGTTCAGTTTGTCCTCTTATTGTCACCAGATGGGAAACCTTTGGTACTCTTTAAAACTGAAAGCAAACATGTCCCTATACTTAGGGACTTTGCTACTTTGGTAGCAATAATCCTTATACGCTGACTTTATTTTGATTGTGTTAATTTTCCTCCAGAGAGATGCATTATGTTGTCACATATTAGAAGTAAGTATACAGACTGCTGTGGATAAATGATAAAGGGCTTTCTAACTTTTTTCACTAGAAGAAATAACTTAGCACAGAACATATATTGCTCCTAAACCCTTTTGTGATAGCGAAAATATGAAAGAAATTATTTGAAAAAAAATCTTCCAAATTCTTATTTATTGTCACCAACAACAGAGTTTTCTCAGTCCTGTTTGTAATAGTATGACTGGGACTATTTTAGGATGGAGTTTAAATGGATATATCTAGACCTTCTAACAGCTGGCTTCCTCCCTATCTGAAATTTTCTGTAGAGCTATGTGTTCTTGCAAGAGCTTACAATCTCTCTAGATGAAACTGTCCTTTAACCTGACTGTCAAGTAAATCCAGTCTTACCTAATTATTTCACCTGGGTAAGGAAAGCATTATTCTGCTTCTTTGCAATGGTTCTATTGTTTTTTATATACCACATGAACTGTGCTAAAAATATCCAGTAGAGAAAAGAAGATTCCCACTACACTTGCCTCACTAAGACATGTTAATTTCTCTTCTCTTGCCCTCTGTTGACCCTTCATGCATATTTGAAAGGCTTCTGATGACAAATTTTTTGAGTATTTCTTAAAATAATGCTTTTCCAACTGTGTGGAAACTTGTTCATACAAAATGATGACAGTTTTAGTTGACTTCTCACAAATTATTCTTCCTCTGTTATGCAGCCAGAACTCTGGAACAGAAGAACCCAATCTGATTGAGGAAAAATATAAGTACAAATAAATAAATAAATAAATAAATAAATAAATAAATAAATAATAAATAAATAAATAGTGGGATATATGTATATGAATCTGTGATTTTTGATTAATATTTTGACCCCATTCTGTCTGTTCTCCCTGAATAATTGTGCAACCAAGAGCCTTGGTATCTCTATTTTTAAAAAAACCCTCAGGCATCTTGGGCATCTTCCCTTTTACAGCCTGTTTGAAATTTATAGACCCTCCTGTATAGGTGTCAATGTATTGGTCAAAAATAACAAATGAGATTTTCAAGTACCTGTGTGTTCCTTGTTCATGAACAACTTGTGACAGAGAGCAGTCTGTAGGAAGGGAAGAAGCCCTCCTGAAAAGCCAGAAGTCACAAGTTATTCTTTGCACAAATACAAACCTCAAAAGCATAAGGGGACCTGTGCATGTACATGTGTGAACCATAGCTATAAGTGAGAGGCATTGTATGTAAAACATTTTCCCAGAGTTATAGCTTTCATGCACACAAAAAAATTACAAGAAAATACATATGCCCTTTAGCTGGGATTAAAGATGGCCATCCAATTAGTTATTGTACCAAAATGTGGTACAAATGTGTACCAAGTGGCTCAATGCAGGTATGTTACACAGTGTATTCTGCTCAAGCATCTATTTCCCTTACCCTCAGTCAAGAAGTGGCTCACCTACTGAAAAGAAAAATGGAACTCACATGCACTATAAAGCATGATTCAGTATCTACTGAGAGTATAAAGTGCCTTGCTTATTTGCCTCCATGTCTCCATCCTCTCTAAGACATTTGCCTGTTACTTGCTTTTTATGTGTGCTTTAATGTTTTTCATTGCTTCATAGGCTATGTCTGAACTAAATAACTGACAGATGATTTGCAAATGCACTTTAACATATTAAACTCATAAGGGACTGGCTTTCTTACCACACCACTGACTACCAGATTTTCTGAAAATGAGGCTGTGTTAGGTCTGTCTGAGACAGAGTTCATTTCCCCATAGCAGGAATCACAGTTCTGTGTTTTGCATTTGTATCTAGAAAGGTGTTAATATCACACCAGTGTTTTGTCTACTGCTGAGCAGCAGTGGCACAGCATCAGCACTCTCTCTCTAGCACTTCCATATGAAGATTTCTCCATAATCTTCCAGGAGACTTCAGTGAGGTTGACCAGCCTCTAATGTCCCAAATTCTCTTCCTCACTCTTTGAATAATGATGTGGCACTTTCCATTCTCTAGTGACAAAGGCCCTCTCTCGATCACCCAGAATTTGAAAGGTGATTTTGGCTAAGCTTCCTAACCAAATCAGATTATTTCACGTTTTCTCATGAACTGTTGTAAAAAAAATTTATTCATTTGATTAACATTAACGAATATTTTCCTACCATAGGCAGTGCCTCAGTCTTCCAGGCTCTTCTGAAAAGCCAAAAGGCATACCTTATCAGTAAAAGGTCTCAAAAAGTCTCAAAACAAAGCTTTGAACACTGCATACCCTCATCACAAGACCTTTCTAGTTTTCCCATCAGTATACTTATAAAATTTTTTATTTTTGACGTTCATATTCCCTACCAGTTTCAATTGCAGCAGAGTTTTAGAATTCCTAATTCCATGTCAAATCAGTTTTTAAAATATTTTTCCTGATTACAAGAGTGCTTTCAGTCAGCTAAAGAAGACTGCATCTTATTTTACCTATTGATTAGAGTTTCTTGTAGCAGAAATGCATCACAACAGCTTCCTCACTAGCCTCCCTTTGATCCTGACCTGTAAACCCTCAGCTTGCTTGTGAACCATCTCATGGCAAAGCTCCACACATTCAAGCTGCCCTTTTGAACAGAGCATAGTTTGTCTTCCTGCTGTTTCCAGCCTGTGCCTCTTGAAGAACCTGTTCCCACCCATTGCACAGACCCAGCAATGTGAACTACCCCATCATGATTCTGTTACTCTGCAACTGCTCACAGCTTCTAATTCCTCTGTTTTGTTGGTTTTTTTCTCTGTTTTGTTGGGTTTCTTTCCTCATGCTGGAGAAATTTGTGTCTAGGCACTTTGGATATGGTCCCAGTAATGATGTTTTTGAGGGAATGTGGAAGAACTTTTTTATTGTGCTGTCTCCCAAAATCCTTGCTCCCTACTATGCCACTTGTCTTGGGGCTTTGTCTTCATCTTGAAAAGTCATGTATAAATACCGTGTCATTTTTCAAACAAGCTTGTTTGCAAAAATTCTCTTGTCTCACTTCGTCAGATGGAGACAACCTTCCTTATTCTTAAGAGACCGTCCAGTAGTCATAGGTGCACATGACCTAGGTCATAGGTGCCTGCATGGGCTATGAGCCACAGAGGCAGGTATTGGCATACACTGTATTTTTGATTCTATCTCAGCCTTTCCCCTTCACCAGAAATATTGAGAAGACACCACTCAAACTTTTTAGCGTCACCCTCTCTTGATACAGTTTTGTTTTTCCTCTGGCTATAATCAG
The DNA here is from genome assembly GCA_030060385.1 of Muscicapa striata striata. Taxonomy (NCBI): domain Eukaryota; kingdom Metazoa; phylum Chordata; class Aves; order Passeriformes; family Muscicapidae; genus Muscicapa; species Muscicapa striata. The sequence continues at coordinate 667,177 of JAREIS010000081.1, forward strand.
TACTTACATGGGGATGTAGCAAAGGTTTATAATCTAGGGCCTGGCTGAGCTTCTGCTATATTTCTACAATATCCTGGATGCAGAATGCCCTTCCAATCTGCTTGGAAACAAGCAATAGGTGAAATGATAAGGATATGGATTTGGCATCCTCAGTACTAACTCTTTGAGGCTTGTTGAGTGGAGAAAAAATTTATGGTTATACTCTATGACATTTGGACAGAATCTTGATGCTTCAGCACCAACTAATCTGACAATAGAAACAATGATGTGCTTTCTTCACTGATATTTTTACCATCATGAATCTTCCTAACACCTTAAAGTCAGGCAATTGTGAAGAAATGGGAATAACCATATGACAGAAGAGACAAGAAATGATATGAAATGACAAATTGCAGAACATGGGAGGCAGGAGAACAAAACTGAATGAAAGCAGGCATCCTTTAAGAAAACACTGTTGGGGCTGAAAATGATTTAGTATAATAATAGATAGGGCACGGGGGAGAGAAATTGGATGTTAAACGCCGTCTTGAAATACTGGAACAAGAGTCAGACACTTTCCAAAGTGGAAAAGAAGGATTTACAGAATGAGAGACTTGGGGCAAAAGTTACAATGAAATATAGAGAAAGAGAAAAAAAGAAATCCATCGTGAATAAGAGAACAAATAAATGGGGTTTCAGGATCTGTAATGCATCTGGTCAGTTTGCATTAAAGGTATAGAGAAAGACAGGGAAAGAAGCTGTGAAATCATACAATACAAAAAATACGTCATAAGACAGGAGAATCATGGAAGTGTCACAGACTGATGTGACAGTGGAAGCCCATGGCAAAAGGGACATAACTTTCACAAATGGTTTCCAAGTTGGAAGAAAAAATTAAATTTAGAATGCAAAGGTGAAAGACGTGAGGTTTTGTGTGTTTATCTCAAAAATGCATGGACCGGGCAGAATTCTGAGCACTTCCTTGTTTTTCTTTTCTTGCTTCTATTTGTGTCAAGGGCTTTTGTACCCACTTGTCTTTTTTGTAACAGCCTTTCCATTTATGCTAGTTCCTCTCATTCTCTGCAAATGACTCACCAGTCCTACCAACTGTTGAAAATATAGCCTGCGTGAGCAATTCCTTTCTAACAATGCCAGTGGCAAGTGAACATTTCTTCCTAAGAAGTTTAATTCCCTGACCCATCAAAATAAGTTATTGAATTTGTTTTGGGCCAGCTAGCCTGCCCCTTTCCCCTTGTTTCCCTCTGGTGTGCTCTGAACCTCCTTGTAAGACACTGCCCTTCTTGAGTGATAGTCATTCTGTACTGCAGCTTGTCCAGACGTGGCTGGGGGCAGTAGTCTGTCTGGTTAGCTGCATTTGGCTTCCAGTGTCTGACTGAAAACAATGGGAAAAGATATTATGCATATTTTGAGGGGTTTTGTTGTTGTTGTTGTTGTTTTTCCTTGCTGTATATTTAGTTTTAATATTTCAAATTTCAGTGTGAGGTGGGGGGGAGAATATGAAAGAATGTATCTTTAAACAATTTCATAGTGTTTTGAGGGGGTTATAACATTTTATATTATAGTCTATGAATTTGGTGGTCAGAAAACACAGTGAATATAAACTCTTCCAAAGGAAGATGGGCTTACTAGAAGCCATCCTAATATCCTGTCATGGCACTGAGTCACTGCCAGCACTGCCTGTCCCCACTCATCCTTTGAGACCTCTCCCACCTGCCCATGTGTACTAGTTTGAAAACAAACCAATGGGGGATCCAAACTCAGAACTACAACTTGATAAGAAAATTTAGATAAAGGCAGTAATACAGAAACATTGACTTAAACTGAGAGAGTCAGGATACAACCTGACACCAGTGGTCAGGATGGTGGTAGCAGTCTTGTTAAACATTGGCTCCAGTCCCGTTGGAGTGATAGATGTGGTTCTGTTGAAACAGTGATCCTGTAGAGGGGTCTGGTCTTCCTCTGGGAATCCAATGGATAAGGCTGTTTGTGGTGTTCCAATCTCAGATGATATCCAGGCAGGAATGCTTGGTTCCTCCCCCTGGGCAGAGCATCTCCAGCTGGGATGATGTAATTTTATGACTCATGCAGTGAGACTCAAGGGCCCATTAGCAGGAGATTTCCCCAGAGGGATGTGTCATAGATGAGATAAAGAACACTGCCCCACCTGGTTTTAACAGCTTAAGGAGATGGTGATAGAATACATATTTTTGGTTCTATCTTACACTGTAACCTAAGACACTGTGGCTCAGGACCCTTCTCAGCCCCCGGGCCCTCAGCTCTTGCCCTAGCAGTGCCACAGCAGGGTCTGCAGCTCCCCATAGCCTGACCCTGCCTGGCCATGGACCCTGCCAGCCAGGCCTACCTGCAGGTCAGTGTCTTGGCCCTGTTTTGTCCCGTTCCTGTCCCCAGGGAAATGCCTTGTGCCTGAGACTAAAGCTGCTCCTGCTTTCTGCCATCTGCCTGCTCCTGGTGAACCACATGGGCACCTCCCCTAGTCCTGGAGTCCTCCAAGCCCTGGGAGCTATGAGCCCCCTAAGTGCCCTGCCACATTCCTGGATTTAGGAAAAATACCAAAATAATCTTAGATGCTGTCTGTATAATGTTTGTTTCAACCCACACAGAACAAGCCACTTTCCCACCTCTGTTGCCCGTTACCCATATTTTTACACTGGAAATTGCGACTCATTTCCTCAAGAAGAAATTTTGGAAGTGTTGGGCATCATTAAACCATCAGGTGCATTTATCTGGGGTGTGGCCTAACCTGCTCACCAATGTCCAAGAGAGCTATTTCATGCAGGAGAGGATGCAGTAAGGGAACCAGGTGTCTACAGTGAGTTATCAGTCGTTAAAATGTGGGGAACTCGCAAGTGCCCTAAGTGTCCTGTGGGGAACTGGCAGGTACACCAAGGGTGAAGTTGTTAATGAGTTATCAAGCTTTATTTGCTCATAAATTATTGTTTAGATTTTCTTATTTGCTGAAATGGGAATTGCTTTTTCCCCATGAAGGACTGTTCGGCTACAATTTGCATTCATCTCTCCAGAGTTCAGAACATTGATTTATTAATTTGAGTGTGGTTTTAGGCAATTAATTGATTAATATCATGCCTTACTAAGTCTTACTAACTTGAACAGCATTTGATTCTGTTATTATTCAGGTCAGATGGGGTTTATTTTCCCTTTAATTGGAGAAAGTCAGGCCTAGGCACAGTGAATTGGTATTTTTCTGTTTACTACTGCTGAAATATCCTCATTCCTATAATTGGATTTATATATATTTTAGGGTCATTTGATCATCTTGCCAGACTGTATAGTATAGCTAACTGGTTTAGAAACTCCATTTATCCAGTAACCCAATTCCTGAGATAATAATTTATCTATGTATTAAGGTTCATCTTTTGGAAAAAAAAAAAAAAAAACCACAAAAAAACAATACTTTATTATAATGATCTCTTCAGTAGGTGGCAGTGCTGGGATTAAAACTGTTGCTGCTTGACTAATATGCAAATTCCTGCCTGTTGGGATTTAGGTCTAAAAAGGTTTTCAGGGCATTCTCATCTTTAAATTTGGGCTCTAGTTTACTTGGAATCCTGAAACTGTAGGGAGATTTATTTCTGCTGGCTGAGAAAGTGTAGAAAAATAGATCAAGTACCACAAGTGCAGTCAGTTGGCTCCAGAGATATGCATGAACAAGCTAAAGCCGTGGAAAACATGTACCTATAAAGCTCCAAAAGTAATAGTTTCTCCAGTGCATATCCACTTTAACTGCTCGCAATAAAATGATGTTACTAGTTGAAATGTTATAGAGTCTGAATAAACAATTATTCAGAAATCTGAATCTGTATTCAGATTTCAATTTTACATTTATTAAACTTTATCAGAATTGCTGTAGTATCCTTACATTGTGGAAGACTTCTCTATGCATGGTATCATAAAGGACTCCTTTACTGGATTCTTGTGACTTCATAATCCATTCCTTAAAATATGATGATTTTTTCTGCAATCATGGAATATACAAATTTGGAAATTCTGATTCCTGATAAGACCTAAAATAGAGATTTGTGTCACAACAAAGTTTTTTTGGAACAGGATAATTTCTCAGAAGGCGTTCTGTTAAGAATCTCTTTAAAGGTCACACATCGTAATGACACACATTAAGTAGTCCATATGGAATACTGCTCAGGAATACATAATAAACAGCAAGAATACCCTGTATCATTTGAATTTCGAGAGAGAAAGAAGACTTCTCTTGGGTTACAGCTGGACTGCACCTGTGTGGACAGCAAAGAATGGTTTATGGTGGCCATTAAAATATGTGGCAGCTGCATGCCACTGTTTGTCCATTGGGAAAGCAGGATTGAGAGGAATCTCACAGTTACATGGAAAGCAGGGCAGAGTAATGTATTCCAGATCACACACAGGAAGTAGTGGTATTAAATCTATGAGCAGCTAGGAATTCTCAGTTATCTCAGTGCAGACTCGTATTGACCCAGTACTTCAGGGAGGCTGTGGAGGGAGCATCTACGGAGAAAACATCTTCTCTTTAAACACAGCCCCAAATAAGGGGAATTTGGTAATTTGAAATAACAGTAAAGTGTCTATGGGAGATCTGGATTGATCCTATCCAATGAGGAAAAAATATATTTATCACAACAAAATAAAAAAGAACAAAACAAGAAAGAAACCTGTTAGCATTTTTCAACAGTAAGAAAGTGGAATTCACTTCTCCTAGATGAGTTAAAGTCAGATAACTAGTGAATTCTTTTGACAGTAAATGAAAAATATTTTTTAAATAAAAAGAATAAAACAATATTGATATTTAGAGTGGTTTGTTTTCCAAGAAATCTGAAAAAAAAGAAAAATTCTACTTGCAGTTAAACCATTTCCTAAGGGAATTGAAATATGTTCCAACGCAATGGAGTTCAGAAAAAGTTCAGAAAATTTAGAAAAAGTTTATATGAAAGTAAGTAAAATCTGTGTTCTGAAAATGTATAACCTCAATTGGCAAAGGGAACACAAAATCCTATTCTATTTTGGGACACCGGAAGACCCAAGACCCTCCAAGACGATCTAGACTCCTGGGTGTACTATGGAATTTACTTTCTTGCACCCAAGGACTCAGGAATCCAGTCTCTAGAATCAATAAGCCAGTTTATGACATATCTCTGGTACTGTGGTGTATACTAAACCTCTAAGTCCACAGATACATCAGATTTCACAGCAAGAACTCAGTAACTATTTTGATCAAACTAAGTCAGGATCTTTCAGTCTGCACAGAGCAGTTTCATTGGCTTACACTGGCTCAGAATCAGTTTTGTTTTAGCTCAGATTTTACTGTCAGAAACTAAACACAAAAATGTGAGTGTGTGAGTGTGTGTTTATAATTAGTAAATAGATACACAGAAAATCACTTTTTTATATAATAAGTCAAGAAGAAAATGGTACCATTACCTTTGACTGCATTCCTTGACTGCATTCACTACAAGCAAGATTTATAATTAATCTCTCTGAAAATTATTCCATATATGTAATCTCATACTTAAATTAGTCTAAGGAGCTTCATTTTACCTTATAGGAAGATATACTAAAGCAATGGAAACAAGAGAATTTGTTATCTACTTTATACTCACATTCTGCAAAGAATTATATAAACCACAAAACAATGGAAGAGAGAATTCTTGCAAGAAATATGCTAACCTTTTCTAAGACAAGAGATGTCACTTTGAACCCAAAAGGTATTAGAATACTCTCAAAAGAAGAGAAGGAGCCTTCTAAATCCTATTTGTGAAATGAAAGGAGTTGCTAAAAGAGTTTCCATTGGCTTGAATGAAGTCTTGTTCTCTTCAATAAGAGTAGTGATTTCAGATCTGATGGTACATAGGGCAGCTGCCTACTGCTCCAGCAGAGTAAGAAGCAAAACCTGATGCTCTTTAAGCTCTTGAATTTTTACTGTGTCATGCAGTGAGGGGATAAGTTTTGCCTTCTAGCAAGAGTATGTCTCTCTTAAGTCATGGATGACCTGAGGCCTTTTGAGACATAGATACCATTGTGGAGTTGCAGCTTCTCTGCTGCATCTGTTAAACATCTTGTCCTAATGGCACCTCCACCTCCTCAGAAGCCATTGGCCAGAGAGATTCTTCCTAACTCCATTCTCAAGGGCTTCCTGAAACCAAAGAAAATGAGGCTGTGCAGGTTAATGCTGAGCTTGTCAACATCAATTCAGCAGCAGGATATCCCATGGATTTACAAGCTTCTGGGAAAAAAAAATCTCTTTTCCTATATAGGCACATTTTTGCATAGAAAAATCTTCAAACACAGTTTTTTTTGGTTTTTTTTTTTTTTGGTTTTTTTTTTTTTTTTTTTTTTTTTTTTTTTTTTGTTTTGTTTTGTTTTGTTTTGTTTTTTTTAACTCTTTTTCACTGACTAGGATTTTTGGCAAAAGGAGACCAAAAGAGAAATTTTTGAATTGAGCATTGGCTTGAAGAGATTAGGAATTGTTTCAAAGATTCCTTTTCCATATGGCTCTGTCTTTTTCAGAATTAACTCTGCTTTTAAACTTTCTTTTCTATCTTCTTATTAAGAGGATGTGCCAAAAGAATAATGCACTTTATTGAATTAGCAACCCCTCAGGCACTTGTGTCTATTTTGATCTCAATTATATTCCTAAATAACAATAATGATAAGTCTAAGATCTTTCTTTCCTGGTGCTTAGTTTCATAAATTCAAAAGGGCACTGTTTTACTCTCTTAGGATGCTTTTGCTCTCAAACAGAAAAAGCTAGTCAGTGTAGCTTTGTAAATCAAATGCCAAAACCACTTTAACCAAAATCTGTGATACATTCCTGTCCTAAAGGAATTATTTTAAAGCCATAACTGTATCATATAATGATACTGCTTGATGAGCTGTTTGGGGGTGACTTAGGGACAGATTAGGAGCTGAAATCTCAGCTGAACTGCGAAATTCTCTGATGTAAATCTGTAGAGGTAGGTGGAGCTAGTAGCTCTGAAGACTACTGAAGCCTTTATAACTCAAGGATGATTGAGTTCTGTGTTATCATTGCTAAAACAACTGAAATGAAAGAATTCTGTCTCTGTGCAAGGGTCCTTTTAAAAGTAATATCTACAACAGTCATGAAGGGGTTGTTTTAATTATTTTTATATTTTGCTGCTAAAACATCTTTTTTAAAAAAATAGTAACAAAAGAAACTATGACAGAACATAAAACTGAGTATGCCTTGATGAAAATTTAATCTGTCTCATGAAGCCTAATTCTCATGCCTGATATGCTGATTGATGGTAATGGTGGAAGTGTTTTCTGTAGTCAACTTGCATGTTTGGGATAATATGTGGAATATTGGTAAGAGATATTTTTTTAATTATGACAGTCTAAACTAATAATAGACAGTGAAAAAGGTTACCTGGCAGAGATAACCTACACTGACAATTGTATGTAACAGACTGTAGCAGGATGGATTGTGCTTTGGGGCAGAAGGCTGAGGGTCAGGCACTCTTGCCCATTTGTGGCAGTGATCTGGTGTGAATTAAATGAGATTCAAATCATGCAGAGCCTTTTCAGAAGTAGATTCCAGGAGAAAAACTGATAATTTTTTTTTGTGTCCTTTGCTGTGCTTTTAATGACATTTTGGATTAGACAGCAAAAATTGTTTGAGGATCATGGTTTGTTTGGGGAACTGGTTTTGATCTGTTTACTTTATTCTTGCTTGTATCTGGAAATTCAGTTGTGCCTGAGAACATACCCTAGAAGAGAAATGTGGTTCACTCTTTCTTCAGCTATGGCAGCCAAAGTTTGGGCCATGCCCTGCTAACAGGAAAATCCTAGAAATAAAATCTTACAAGACAAAAAGTAGGGCCCCTGGAAATTCCAGATCTGATAGCTAACATAGTGAAAGAGGACATTTTCCTTTCTGATTACTTGACTTCATTAAATCTCATATATTGTGTAACATGCAGGTGAGGTGCACTGAAGAGAACAGAAAGAACATTCTGAAGTGTTATCAGTAAGGATTCTCAGAAAATTTTTCTGTGTATTTGTGTAGTTAGAGATTTTCTGTTTTTGCAGGCCTTTGGGCAATACTAAAAATCAAAATGCACATATACGCACACAGATAGTGCTTCTTTTGGCTCTTAAATACCCAGATCTCAACATTAACTAACATATAAATAATCTCTCTGCAGAGTCTGCATGAACTACACAACATTTGAACTGAATAGTAAAACAACAAGGCACATTATTTAATATAGAAAGAAGTAACTGCTAGTCCAATTCCAATTCAAATTTCCACTGGTGCTCCCTTTATTCTATGCCAGAATGCCTGTGTGAACTTGTGTCAGCTGTGAAACATATAGTTCTTTCTGAAGAAGAAAACCCCAAGACAGCTAAGAGACAGCACACATAGGGGTAATGCATGTCCTAATGCAACAAATAGTAAGAACATAAGTTACTTAACAGCTATTGTCAAAAAGCAGTAAGAATACAATTTTTAAAAAAATCTGGAAATATGAGCCAATTTAATTTTTGTTACATCTGACTATATTGTTTTTGGTTGATGTTTTCCTGCTTGTTAGCTGCAGTTAAGTAGATCATCAAAATGTGTCACTGTCAAATCCAAAGGTCAAATTGCAAAAAGGTGTTGTCAGCAGCTGCAATTCTTTTTTCACCTGATTGAAAAACTGTAGGTAATACAGTTCTTATGTCTGAAAGGCATGCACAGCACAGTCATAGGAATACATACTACCTGTTTTTGTTACTAAGATATCAGCCTTTGTTCTTAAATGCCCCAGAACATTAGCAAAGCTGGTAATATACATTTGTGGCAACAGAAAGGAGCCTACTCTATGCTGCTGGCCAGTAATGAGTTAATGCTGTACTCAGCTAGCTAGATTGCAGCTGTGAATAGTTAAATAATGAAGTTGTGAGGTAGGCCCAATGAAAAAGACAAAAGGTTATAAATTTGAATAAATGACGACTTCAGAGTCAGTAGAAAGACAGATGTGTACAAACCCCCCCCCCAAAAGAAAACCCTAAGCCTAAAAAACCCAGCAAACAAAAAAATGGAATAGACTTGAAATTGTAATGAGAATATTATTACTGTGTGGCCTTTTCTATGAAATTGTTTTGCATACTGCAGCTAGAAGCAGGGGAAGGTGAGAATTATGGTATTTGTAACAATACTTTCCTATGCAAGTACTTACAATAATTGTTGTCTTAGAATGGTGATTTACTATGATCTGCTTGCTTTATTTTTTCCAAATGCTTTTTAATTGCTTACATTTAATCAGAAATTATTTTACAAAAAGTTAAAAAATGAATGGGCAAGGCATTGCTCTTTTTTATGTTTGGTGTTTTTAACCAAAAAAAAAAAAAAATTGACATTTTCAAAATGTTTGGCATAATTAGAACTGTTTTCAAATTCTAGAAAGCCAGTGTTAATTTTATAAACTCTTTCTTTTCCTTAAGGACATAAGCTTATCTTCCTGAACTATGACTTAGTCTGACTATATTAAGTTTAAAACTAGAGATGTGTTCATAAAAATCTCATTACATATGAGGGCATATTACCTAAAAGCAATTTTTACTCTAAGAAATATCTTGGTATAATAATAGCACAAAATAAAGAATGTGCTGGAAAAAATGCATGGAAGTGGGTGCACTTATAGCTAAGAAAAGTAAAGTGGGAATTTAAGCCACTGCCTAACTACCTCCACTTCTGAAAAATAATTCCTGGTGTCCTTATATACAGTAGTGGTGGTGGTTGAACAATAAGGAAATATAGGAGAAAGCCATAAGCTGCAAAGAACAATAGTGTCAGAGTGATCAAAAGGGTCTGCTAGCAATCTTCTCAGCATTACTAACAAGAGAAACCATAGGATCAAAATCTAGGAAGACTTGTTAGCTGCTGGGTCTTGCCAAGACAAGAACAGAACACAGAAAGATTAATCTTTACCTTCTTATTCTATAATAAATTGTTAGAGTATCCTTAACATGCTGAATCTAACATTCTTTACTTGGCACCTGTTCTGTGTCTGAAGACAAATTTAGAAATTAAGGTTTAGATGAGGTTTCTATTTATTAGCTGAACTTTGGCATTGATGACCAAACTTCTCAGCTCTGGGGTTAGAATTAGCTACTTTCCAGCTCCATGCAGAAATAAAAACTAAGCATGGCTTACTCATAGCTACCTGTGCTGTGATTTCTCTCAGAAAGAAACCTGAGTACATGAGCTACAGCAGACCTGTGCTCCAAAGAAAGAGATGATCTGATTGATAGCAGGGATAAGGACTTAAGAATAGGCTGTGGAATGTTTTTTTCCATCTAGTATGAATTCCAGATTCTATGCCTTTTTATATGCTTTAAAGAAAACCACATTGCTTACTCTGACCCTGCTGTGCTGTATGAGCTCATTGAACCTACTGTGGAGAGCTGGAGAAGGGAATTTTTGTGCATATGTATGCATGTTATTTCTTGGGACTGGTCATCTTTTGTTCTGTAACTTTAAGCATTTGTGTGTATGTAGAATTGCTGCACATTTTCTTTACGCAGTTGGCACAGCTTCTAACTGACAGGTGGAACATTCTCTGTTCTGTGTTGTTCTTTGCTTTTAATATGTTGAATCCAAGTCAAATTCCCTTTCGAGGATGTGTTTAGTGTTTGAAAATGGATTATTTTGAGTGTATGATGTTTCTTATTAATAGCTGTTGATTCTATTGTAGCTTGCATTTTAAAGTTCCAGGAACACTAAGTTGGAACACATGAATGAAGGATAGTTCCTGCATTGGAAAAAAGCTAAGTGCTAAAACTTGTCTGTGTTCACTTGTTCTGAGAGCATGTGAAAACCTGGTACTTCACTCAATAGTACTTACTTCTGCATTTAGGAATAAATATTGATTTATGCCCTCTCTTGACTTCTGGTTTCTCTTTTTCTACATTAAAACTTGGCTACATAAAACACTTTGAAGAGTACTTGTTCTCTACATCCCTTCTTTTGTCCATTCCCAGTTGCTTTAGTAACAGAAAGCATGTCAGAGAAGTCCTCCTCACCGGCACAACCATATCCTGTTTTTTCCTATTTCAGAAACTGTGAACATGATGAGGAAAGTTTATAAAGCAGTCTAGGCATCCTGATAAGTTACAGGAAGTACAACTGGTATCCTATGACAGGTGTTGAAAAGTCAGGATAACACTATATAACTCCAGTCAAGTACTGTACATGTAATAAAGCCCTGATGTGTCTCTGACTGCCATTTTACATATCTGTGGAATATGCAGAAAAGTTCAACCTAGCTGTTACCCTCTTGGTGCTTTACCAAGATAATATTAAATAATGACATTTTTCAAAAGTATGTTTAAATTAATTAAAAACAACTGATAAAATACTTCTAGGAATAAAATGCTGGTAAAGCAAGCCATAATTTTTTGACTTGTAAGTGCTAGCAAATATTATGCCACTTAAACAGAACTCTCAAGAAAAATATAAAGTCTTGTTAGATGTAAGAACTTGTGTGTTTTATGCAATGCTCTGGGAATTCCACTGTTTAAGATTTAAAATTCTTTTAGCTTCAAATATCATAAGGTATTGGAGAGGTTCGTGTTCTTGTGATACTTGTAGCGAGGCTTTCCAAGTGCCACGTGTGCTCTCATTTTAAACAAATCAATATCACAATAGACAACAATTGTGATGTATTTAATGCCTGTATATACCCCTACTGCATGAAACACTTGGTCAGTGCTAGCCTGTTCAAAATACAGAGCTGATGTAGTTGATGGTGCACATTGTTAGATGGGAACAGAATAGGTGTTATAATGGTCAATAGTGTGAGCAGCTCAGAGTAACACTTCAAGGACATTCAATATCCCATACTGCTGGAATAATATTAATATATATTCCTTTTGAGGGGAAATAAGTTAGTCCAGAGTAAAACTAATTGTTCATAAATCAGGTGTGTTTTTTTTCATTTGTCTTAAAATTTTGTGAATTGGAAGGACTGTTTCTATGGCTACCATTTCTGCATATATTTGATTACATTGTATTGTAATTTATGGAACGAAAATGCAAGCCCCACCAGCAGTATTTGAATTAGAATGTAGCAGGTTTATAGCTTTGTTTGGCCTCAGGCACAAGTAATAAAATCCTAGCTTTAAGTACCTTTGGGGTTTGTGGAATGAAGATATCTGCATTATTGTAATAAAGTGTTCCTTGGTGTAATAAATATAACTGACAGAAGTGCATGACTTCCTTTATGAAAAATATGTTGATAGCAATATAGTCTTTAAATACTGAAGAAAGTGACTATTAAAATTTTATGTTTCCAGTTAGAGACATCTGTTGAGCATTTAGGTGGTATTATCAATTTACTGCTGGGTATGCCTAATAAGACTTCTAGTTTACAATTAAATTGACAAATATAGATGAAAGAAGATATTAACCTTCTGCTGATGAATATTTTTTAACAGTTAACATTTTAATTTTTCAATAGGTATTTATGAACAAAGGGTAATGGATTGGATTATAAGGAGTTTCTTTTGCCTTCTCCAGAAAGCTCTGGGGGAATTTACATTTATAGTTTGATCAAAAGCAACTTCACTGTCATCTTTTCAAAAATGGACAAAATACTATAGATGTTCTAGTTCTTATTTATTTTACCAATCTGTCCACTCAATCTCCATTTATATGCTACCAACTATTCATTTTACAGATGGCCTAGATGTACTGGTTAACTAAAATTGTTCCCAATACAGGGAAAAACATATCCCAGCTGGGCTATTGTTTCTGTTTGAGACATGCTATTGTTTTTTCCAGCTGATGTTCCAGTCAAAAACTTGGTGTAACTCACTTCATTCACCGCTGATTATCTAGATGTCTGTAGACAGACCTCTTTCTTTACTGAGTACATTATTTTTTTTTTTTTTAGTGCATAGTTGGTGGAGGAGGAGAGAATTTTGTGTAGAAAGGATTTAATCCCTTTGATCTTGTTTACCCTATATTAGTTAGAAGATGTTGAATCGATTTATACAAGTTAATCTGGCTTTCAGTATTACATTGCTCAGATGGCAACTATGTCACTATTCAAAGGATTCAAATATTGGTCTTCAAAGCCTTTCTTCTAGACATTAAAGGGAACAATTTTTTCTCTGGATTGAATGGACAACCAATCTGTTTTATTTATACATTTAACTTTTTAAAACTAGTATGGTTTATTACCTCAACACTAAACACTTAAAACTCATCAGGATATTTAATTAAACTTCAGAATTATAAGTAACAAGATATTAATCTATAAAATGTAGTTCAAGAATTAATCAGTTATATATTTTCATTTTAATATATTACTTGAAATAAACTTTCACATACTTTGTTCATAAATCCAGCTGTTAATGTTTGCAAACTTTCCTAAGCCTTTATATGTTACAGATTGTTTTGAATAGAGCATCTCCCTAAATTTTGTTGTGCTGAAGTTCCTGCTTGAATGCTTGCTCTTTTGTAGTCATAATCTTTGGCTGCCAGAACAATAAATATTTCTGATCTCTGACTGACAGGTTCCCACAATGATAACAGGTCTATTTTTCTCTTTTTTAAACTCTATTGCGTTGAATTTTCCTTCCCCATTCTGCAGTTATTCAGCAAATCCATTTCCATCTTTCCTTGATCTTTTCCATGTTTTCCTTTTCCTTTTTTTTTTTTTTTTTTTTTTTGTCTCCTTTTCCTTCTACTGTCTCAGTATAGCTTTGTGATAGTGCAAAGACTTCAAAGATTAAAGGCTTCATCTTTGCACAGTCACAAAACTATGAGTGTCAAACATTGTGTGCTATTACCAAACAAGATTCAATCTTAAAAAAGGAGATGCTTGACTTAGTCTTAGAGCTATTGTAAATGGGAGAAACAAACAATAGATTACTTCAAAAGTAAAACTAAAACTTCAGTAATCCAGAGGATGGCCTTTGCTCTTAGACAACCTCAAAAGAATAACTTCTGCTTCTAGTTTCTAAATTGTTTTTACTTATGTCAAGCCATGTCTTTGCTTTTTCTGTTTCTGACCCCCTGTGGGTGGAAGGTGCTTCTAATGCTTTGCCAGTGGAAATCACACATATGCTGGTCTTTATCTTGGCTAAGCACTTCTAATTGGTGTATGTTGTTATTTGTAAATAGAAATATACAGAAAAAAGTTGGTTTTAGGCTCACTGAAACCTTTTTGAGGTTTGAAGATTTTGTTACCCCAAATAAACAAGCCTTTTCTTTGTTTATATTTTTACCCTCAGTTTATATTCCTGGTCATGTTGGGGGCCACTTTCTTTGAGACAGAACTTAGAAAAAGGTCATCTTCTTGCAGGCAAATACTATTATGGGAGTTATGATTGAATTTTTGTGTAATCAAAATTATTACCAAGTAAATACTAAAGGGTATTTAAGAAAGCTATTCTTCAGTGATGATTCAAGGGAATATCTGAATAATGCTTTACATTTTTATAATGAAATTCATTATAAAGTCTCCTCATGTTGCATATGAACCGTATAATCTTAGAATGGTCAAGAAAGATTGGCATTAGTATTGTAATTTTGCAGTGAACCAAGGCTAACTAAGTCTAAATTACTTTCTCGAGTTAATGTTAAAGTTCAAGAAAAAGTGAGAATAGGATGCTAGTGAACTTAAAATTATATCTAACCTGGTGGATGCCCTCAAATTTTAAAGTTATTACTTAAGCTTTAATAATAATACCATCATATGAAACATGAGAGAACAAATCTAAGCTCTCAGGTCAGCTACAAAGTAAGGTACCTCTCACCAAATGACTATGGACAGTAAGCCAACTATCTAAAGCTTTCTCTTGTCTGTACTCTCAATATCTCCATAAAGTCTTAGAATACTCCTATTGGATAAGGGCTTGTGGGGTTGAAGATACTTCAGTCAATGGTGACAACTTCCTCCCTTCATTATACCCTGGAATTAAACAAACACTATTCAAAGTTATCAAAGAAGTTGATTCATTTTGGGAAAGGGAGAAATTAGGAAAGGTGTGGAGAAAGGTAGACTGAAAGAATCTTCTGACACAAACTGGTGAGGTATGAAGATCCTTCAGCATGCATGCATGCACTAAGAAATACATGCTTTTAGGAGTCAGTGCCCGAGTAGAATAGAATAAAATACAGAGATGAATCTCTGATATTCCAAATGGTTCAATATAAATATAAACTGCATTTTAAAACACTCTTTAAGGTTACCTGACCTCTAAGTACTTTCAAAAATAAAGAATATCAAGGTGAATCTTATTTTAGCACATCATTAGTATTGAACTACATAGAAAAGACCAGACTGCATAATTTTCATTCTGCAAGGTTTAAGGCAAGTTTGATACTGGTTGTCTCATTTATTAAGGTCCTAGAAAGACTGGTTTTTTGGCTGTGGTTTTGTGGGTTAGGGTTTTTGTTTGTTTGTTCTTGGGGGTTTTTAGTTGTTTTGGTTTTTTTTAAGACTCTAAACAAGCTTTAAAATAATAAACAGGGAGGGTTTTTTTGATGGTGCACAAATCACCTATAATTTGAAACTTGTCAGATATCCCATTAGACGTAAGAGAGAAAAATCTTCCTGAAATCTGTCTTGGTTATTTTGGGAATTGTTTGTAAGGTTTTTGGAATAATTTATAATATTCAAATGTGCAGAATGAGTAAATACGTCTGTGGGTTTGTTCTTGGCAAATATACATACAATTTCATTCCCAGAAGACAACCAGTGTTTGCTGAAGTCTGTTAAGAGCAGACCCTTCTTTAACATAGTCTGCCATCAATTACTTGTTCAATTTTGAAGTTATTTCCCTCAATAAGTAATACACTTTGATGCATTTGTATCTCTGTGATCAATTTACAAATAAAAAGCTACAAACCACATAATTGGGATATTTTTGTTTTTTTTTTGTTTTTTTTTTAAATAATCAGAAAATATGTAGTTAAAGCTTAGTCAGAAAAATCAAATACTTGCATATTTGAGGGGACAGGTAGAAAATAGGTTTAATTTTTCATGTAAGACATTTATTAAAAAAAAAAAAAAGGGATATGACCAGGATTATTATTACGAAGTCCCATTAGAATTAAGCAAACTCTTCTGATTTCAGATGTTATCTAAGTCACTTTACATTCTGTATAAGAATTTGGTTACTTTAATACAGGCCTTTCCACTTCTTTCTCTTTGAGAAGTGAGTGAAATGCTATAAGTGAGTCTTTCTTATTCTAATGTGTTGCTGATAAAATCAATAGCAGAAATGAAATTCAGGAATGTGATGAACAAGGAAAACAATCTCCAGGTGATAATCTGGGATGCAAAGCTCTTTTTAAGTTTGCTTCAAGCTCATTTGCCGTAATTAGGTGATCTTGAACACTGAGTCCTTATCTAATGTGATTTCTTTCCTTACTTTTAGTATTTTTGTAAAATTTCTCCCAGCCACCACCCCACCCCTTGCCCTGTAAATTTAACATTTAATTTTATTTCATTAAATATTGAAGCAATATCAGGTCAAATGGGGCACTTCATGTGAAGAAAACAAGCCTAAATATTTTATTTCATAATAGATTTTTTTAAAATACAAAAAGAATTAAATTCAGCTGGACCTAAATTTAAAAAAATTGTTTTGATGTGGGGTTTTTTTAGTGTTTTCTGTTGACAAATAGACAAGCACCACAGAAGTGTTATTTCCATTTCTGCTGCTAAATAGTGGCAGCATTCCTCATTATGCTCTTATTGATTTTTTTTTAAGAGAATCGCTTTTCAGAAGAATGGGATCTTCTCATGATATTCAGGTTTTATTTGCCAATAACATGTATTGTTCTGTAAGTCTTGTGTGATTACACAGAGTTAAACATCTCTGCTATCAGAAAAAGAGCTGCTTGTTGTTGACTGGTATATGCTTAATAAATGTCATTGTTTCTTCCATAGTTTTCCTGATCTCTTTTTTTTCTTCTCCCTTGATTGTCATCAAATGATGTTTCAGACAATAGAATGATTAACAGCAATCTTACTATTGTTTTTGAATCAGAGTAATTACTTCTAGTAGAGTGTGTGCAATCAGACCTTATCCATATATGTGATGTGGTTGAATGAGAGTTCTCTCTGATGATTACTCTAGTAAACTCATGGCGGTTAATTTAGCTCAATAAATGAATTTCTGATTCTTTGGAGAGGCAGCAAACTACATTTTTAGATTGAGAAGGGAAAAAAATTGTTGGAAATGCAAAGCCAGTATATCGGTATAATCACCTGATATGTTTGTAGCTATTTTAGTGATAAAGTAGGAACATTATTTGATCAGATGTCCTTCGGACAGGTACATGTTCTAGATATCTTGTGGCTAGCAGCTTAGCTGAAACTGATTAAAGTACGTACACACCACTGTTTAATCATGTGGATGTTGCAGATTACAGGCAAAAAACCCCTTTTCAGTTCTTTAAACTTACATACAACTGGTGCTTACTTCCCTGAGTAAGGTTTCTAATTTTGCTGTGCTATATTACAAATATTTTGCAAGTTTTTCTATTACAAGGTAAAGAAGGTGTGTGCAGTTGATATTTTCAATTACAAATTTCTATTCTGTGAAAGTCACAGAATGTGAACATTTTTACAAGTAGGTTCTCAAATGGTACACTTCCCTTTTTTTTCTTTGTTGCTCATGTTTTCCACTTTGCACTTGATGGTTATCAGGTTGCTAACCCACAACTGTGAGGAGTAATTGATAGATCAGATTGTTGTGCCTCTATTAAGAGGGACTTCAACACACTAAGGACACTGGAAAATGGGAAACTCATGAACTTTATCCAAGTCCTGCACCAGAGGAGGATTACCCCATGCACCAAACTGGTTGGAGGTCAAGTTCTTGGGAGGCAATTTTGTGGGGAAAAAACCTGGGGCTCATGGTGGAAAATGGGTTGACAGTGAGACAGCATTGTGCCCTTGTAGCAAAAGAGACCAACAGCATCCTAAACTGTATTTGGAAAAGCATTTTCAGCAGGTTGTGGGAAGCTGGGAGGTGCTCCTACCTCTCTTCTTGGATTGGTGATACCACATCTGGAGTGTGATATCTAGTATTGCACTCTCTGGTATCTGAGGCATGAAATACTGGACTGGGCCCAATAAAAGACAACAGATACTTTGAACATCATATGCAGGATGAGAGGCTGAGAGCTGGGATTATCCCAGAGAGGATGGTCAAACACTGGAACAAGTTTTCCAGAAAGCTTACAAGGTGTCCCCCCTTGGAGAGGGTCAAAACCTGACTGAACTGGATCTAAGCAACCAGCTGTAGTGTACACTTTCTTGAGCATGAGCATAGGATGAAGCAATTTCAGGAAGTTTTCCAAACTCAACTCTTTTGTTATTTTAGGTTAGATAAGGGCAATATTAGTGATAAAAGTGGTATCAATGTACTGTGCAACTGTTTGTCTTAAATAGTTGTAGATATTTCAGACAGTTCTGTGTATCTTGAAGAACACAGCACTGTACTGTCAGGAGAGGTGGCAGATTATATCTGGTGAGTTCCTAGATCTTTTGGCACTGACATAAAAGACCCCAGAATTCTTTTGCCAGCCTTCACAAAGATCTGTCTCAACTTCAGGCATTGTTCCTGTTTGTCATCACTCCAGACTTGGGGATAATTCATGTTAATATTTCTGGAATAAAAAAATGATAAGTGTTCAGACTAGTATGTTGCTTCTTCATGCTCTGTGTAGAGTACAGTGTAGACCTCACATCTGTGAACACGTGGAAAGAATGATTTACTGTGTTTTCATAGTTTATACCAATGCAAGCCATCATCTCTTTACTCTCCTTTTTTGTGTGAAGGTCTCAAGGCACGGCTGGCACTGTGGGAACTGTAAGCATAAATCACCATGGAAATCAGGTTAGGGGAATATAGATAACCCCAAGCATGTGCAGAGGCATTGTGCTTAATGCTAATGTTGCCAACCTGAATACTTATGTGGGACACTTTATAATTTCCTTGAGAAAAAACAAAACAAAACAATTAAAATTAGGAGATGCCTTTTTTTTTTTCTTTTTTTTTTTCTTTTTTTATTTTTTATTTTTTTTTTAATTTTGCTAAAGAGATCTACTCTATCATGAAAAATATTAGTAAAAGATCAGAGTTTTTTGATAAGGCCACAGCAGATACTCTTGTGTAAGATACCTGCTAAACCAGAGCCTGAGGTTGCTTCTAGTTCTTGGCTTGTTAAAGCTCACAGCAAGCTGGTGTCTTAACACTGTTGGTGCTGGAG
The DNA here is from genome assembly GCA_030060385.1 of Muscicapa striata striata. Lineage (NCBI taxonomy): Eukaryota > Metazoa > Chordata > Aves > Passeriformes > Muscicapidae > Muscicapa > Muscicapa striata. The sequence continues at coordinate 686,444 of JAREIS010000081.1, forward strand.
AAACTGATGCAAAAGGTCAGTAATCTTCATAAGCTTCTGAAGCTTATGAAGGCCTGAAGCCTCAGAGGACAATTTTGCATTTGAAAAATAAAGCAAAGCAAATCACTGCTCTATAACGCCCTCAACTTCAGCAAAACCCCAAAAACTAAACAAATTAAAAAAAAACCCAACAGCCCAACTCTAAGAGGGAAGAAACAAGATCAACAAACAGATCCTAACAAAAATTATCCTTGCTGAGACTTCATGGAAGATGCTGCAACTTTCAAGGTAGTGGAAGGTTGCTGGAAGTTAAAAATCCCAAACAAACCAGAGAAAGCTGAAAATACAAAGGTGTACAAAGTTATATTGAGACAGATACACTGTGATAAGGTCAAACTACTGTCATGACTTTCTGTCTTTGAAAAATCTGTGCCTGATCCAGTGTATTTGCTGTAATGCTTGACTAGAATGTATCTGTTTCTGATACCCCTCTTTTATAAAAATGTGAGAGAAAAGACCAATGATAGCTTATGTGCTATGCACACATTTCCTTCAAGGGATGCTTACAGTATTTCAAAGTGGTGCTCCATTTCAATTCTATTTCTTAGTCAGCTTGCACGAATCATGGGCTAAAGATGCCATGAAAAATTTAAACTTTTGTGCCTTGGTGAACTTGGTGTCTAGTACAACAGGCAGCCCAGAGTCAGGACCTTTGTATACTACAAGGATGTTTTTCTGAAGGCTAGAAAATGTTGCATTTGCACCTGCTTAAATTCTGTACTGCTTGTATTTAACTTCTATTTATCTCAATTATCTACAGCTGAAATAAAATGTATTCCAGTAAATTTATTAAAAGTGTCCTACCCCCCAGCCATCCAGTCTTTCATAGAGGCATAGATTGATAAATATTGTCTCTGGACTTTCTCACATGACAGAAATAAAGTGTATTTAAATTTCCTAAATTTCACTTAATGTCTGAGTTTTTATTTGGCATTAGAAAACACCAAAAGTTTTGTTCTTCAAAACTTACTTATGTACTGAAAGGAGTTTATGAAATTATGTCCAGAATAAAATGTCATACATCAGAAAACGAATTATTTCTCTATGAATGCACAGAATTGTACTCTATCACATCTGCAAAACAGTTCAGAAATAAAAGTCATGTATTTGGGTATTGTATAACCTGAAAAGATTTGGTTATGATCTTACTATGTATAACCCTAAACTCATTTCAGGATTTGCCATTGTTATAAATTTCAAGGAATACTGCTCTGTTCCTTCCTCTCCTTGACTCAACCTAATACAGTATTCTCTTCAATTTCCCATAATGCCATTACTGAACAATTTATGTTTCTTCAAGTCTGATAAGTTCATGAAATATTAGACAAAACACCTCCACCAGTATTTGGAGTTTTAATATTAAAAAAAAAACAAAAAACAAAAAAATAAAAAAAAACCCAAAACAAAACAAAACAAACAAACAAACAAAAAAAAACCTAAGAAGACAAAAGCAGCAAAAAAGTCCCCACACTGAAAACTGGAGTCTTTTACTAATCAATCACTGCTAGATTTAGAATCCAGTTTTATGGAAGAAGGAGATTTTCCTTTTTGGGTATTAAGTTTTGACATATTTTGATTTATTGCATTCATATTAATTGAATTTAAACATAATCATAAGATCTTATATGTGAATATTTTCAAATTTAAAAAACAATTACAACTAGAATATTTTATATTTCTTAAAGCAAAAAAAACGAAAAAAACCACCCCTCAAAAAACCACCCCGGAAAACACCAACTTACTGAATATTCAGTTGAAGCCAACTTCAGGATTTTTGTGTGGCGATGAGAAGTGGAATAAATCCTTTATTCCTCTTTAGACTTGTGACCCAAGAGCCAATAAAATCAGTAGAAAACTGGATTGTGACTGTGCATCTCAGGTGGTAACAGGTTTTTCATTGCTCTTGACAGAACATTGTCAACTTACCATGGTGGTTTTTTTTGTTTACTCTCTTCCCTCCTTGTCTTTTAAACAAAACAAGTTGGTTACAAGAGATGAAGGAGGTGGGGTACCTGGGAGTTAGAATTAAAAAGTGGTCTGAGTAGTCCTGGCAGAAAAGTTTCTCTTGAAATTTAAAATAAAATAAAATAAAATTAAATTTAAAAACCTCACAACTTGTAATTTTCTTATTTCTATGCATGTACTATGGGTTTGTTTTTTTAGGATTTTGCATAATCCTGATCAGTTTAACTTGTTTCCATCTTCATCTAGATAATTCAATGAGGCTCTCACATGGCTGAATCAGAGCAGTTTAGGATGTTGCTGATGCCTGAGTGAAAATTGACAGTGATTATCTGCATGTGGTTTCTTCACAGTTCTTCATGTCACTTTGGTTACCAGCTTGACTATATATACCCTTACCATTGTTTTTGTCCTCTCCTTGCTTATGTTGGAACTAGAGTCCAAGGAACAGGTCATATGTAGAAAATTTAATACAAAAGTTTTTTTTTACAGTTTTGTTTTTTATATAGGGACTTCACTTTATGAACTTTATGATTCTTGCTTGATCTACTATATTTATAGAAGCAGCATTAATGTATTTTAAGTGATTTTTTTCTTCAAAAAAACTGACACTCCACAGGTATTCTATCTGCTAATCTATTTCCTGAAAATCATTCATGAGCATTTCTTTCTAAAATTTCATACCTTACCACCCACAAACTTAGTGCAGTTCTGAGAAGGAAAGTGTGAGGCTCTCCTCATACAAAATACATTACTAGATCTTGCAGTCTTGGCTTCCAAAAGAGGTGACAGTACTGCTGCCTTAGATATCAGTGAGGCACACTGATAAATCTCCAAAAGCAAATAGCACAAGCTTTTTGCTTTGTCCTGTGAAGGTTTTCTCTGTTTGTCTGATCTGTTGCTATTGAGTTAATCCTATTGCTGTCTTTAGTAGCAATTTTCACACTGCTGTTTATAAAATGATCTTTAAAACTATTATTGTGATGAGCTTAACATAATTATATTGTATGTACATGAGATTATCGCAAGTCTTCATTACCAATATTAGCTAAATAAATTGCCTGACAAATTAATAATGTATTCCTTAAAAGACTATCCATGTATAATTATATATAATTTAGAAAAAGCTCAGAAGATGATGTGCTGTGTTTTTCTACAGTATCCTTTCTGTATTGAAATCAATTCAAAGTATGGGCACTTGTAAGTTTTCAGTTTATAATTTTGCCTGTAGAAGTCAACTACTTTGGCATTGATGCCATGGAAATATTTTTGCTGGAGATCATACCAAGCCTGCGAAAATATTGCATGAAATTAAACACCATACTCAGCTACAGAAATAAATTGTGGAAAACTCTATTTTAAGCCAGATAAAGACTTTGGTTCATGATCTGGATTCACAAGTACTTATCAACACAATGATCTGATTTTGCAAACCTAAACAGTCCACTGCTATATATGCAAATTCCTCTGACAAGGGATGGCCTTTTTCTACAGATTTCTGACAGCTTTAGTGACTGTGTTACATGAATCTATAAATACAAAATATTTGTTGCACATTTTAATGTGTGACTATCTAGACTAGATTTTTTACTAAATTTAGATAGACTTGCAAGGATAATTAGAAATGTGAAACTGCAGAGGGCTATATTTTTCAAAGCAAAGATGGTTCTTTTCCCGGAAATGATCTATTGCTTAGTTTTTCAGTTGATACAAAATAAGATATTTCCCAGTTGTTACTGACTTGTTGCATACCCATAAGGAGTCTAGTCATGGTGTTTGGTGGGCTCCTTGAGTGAGTTCTTGTCTTAAAAACGAAGAATTCTGAGACCTTCTTTCTCTTAGCTCTAAAGGGAGACTTTATGTAAATGCTTTTATTGTGTATGCTGAGCTGAGTGGTATGAAAACCTCTGAAGAACTTAGAACTGTTTTACTAAACATGCAATGTTGGTTTCTGGGTGTATCACTCAAAATGGTGATGGCTATACAAGATGACAAAAAGATTTTAGCCCCCAAATGTGTGCTGTTAATGCCATGGAAATTTCTTTGGGGATCTTTACACTAAGATACCATCTACTTGTTTATTTAAAGCTTTGTCTTGCATTTGAGCCTACTGGCATTAAAAGTTCAAATATTTTATCTTTTTTTAGAAATTCCTTTATGTTTTGCTGGGCTGTGCTAGAGGACAAAAGATAGAAATCAGAGCCTAATGTGAGTTTAAGATTTTTGATATATGCCTCTTCCACAGAGTTTACTAATTCTGGAAGGAGCAATCTCTACTCTGACAACAGAAGAGGAATATTCAGTGAGTCAGAACATCTTGGACATACTGGGACATACTTGGACATCTCTGCAACAGAGCTGAGACAATCTATGCACTTTTGTAAGAAAATTAATGAAGCTGCTCAGGCATCTGTAGCCTGAATGCCAGGCTACATTCACCATATACCAACTTCTGTGGATGCAGCTGAGATTTTTCTCTATCACCTACATAACTTCTGTCTGGCTATTGGATCAGTGCATGCCTGTTTTCATAAAAAGATAATTTATGACCCAGTCTCTCCTTACAGATTTCACAGCTACCTAGTTAATTCCTTTTTCTGACACTGAAAATTAATTTCCTATGTCCCTTGATGTTGCATTATATGATGACTAACAAGAATCATTACAGTCATTTTGAAAAATAAATAAAACCTGAATGCAAGTCTAGGAGTCAAAAACTGAACTCTCTGGAGGGAAGCAATTATGAGTGTGATTCTTTGCTGTCCTAGGATTGAACTGATGCCATATCACAGAACCAAGTGCAGGATGAAAGTTCCAGGGGAAAGACACAGCCCCTATTCTGGAAGAAAGTACCACTATCTCCTCATCCTACTATGATAAATACTGTGGAAATGAAATAGAAGGAAGTACAGGCTTAGAAGAAATCTCCTGTGGAACACTTGTAAAGCTACTCTCATACAGCCAAGCATACTCAATCAGGCTATAATTTTGTTGATACAACTGTGTGCTTTGTCCTTGCTTGGGTTTGTCATATTTCAGATGTAGGACTTTGCATTTTCCATTGTGGGAACTCATCACATCTGTTTTGCTCATTCCTTCCAGCAAGCCAAAGAAAGCCATTGTGCTAATTTGTGAGAGAACATGTAAATTTTGCTGTTACACTTCCTACAAGGCGTTACAGTAGGGGAAGCTCTTTTATGACTTATTTGCATATTCTAACCTATGGCCTTAATGCCCTTTACAGCAAATTTTCAGGGTTAAAAAGTTTCACCATGCTTAGAAATTAAAAAGTATGTCTCGTACAACACCTAATTTTCTCCTTTTTGAGAATTTTCATGTATATTCAATTATCTGAAGCAATTTAATCTACTGCGCTTTTGTGGAAACTATAGCTCCTTTCTCCTTGAACTACTTTTAGTGCTTATCCAAATTGAGCTATGAAGGAAAAATCTGGGCCAGTTCATTTACTGAGCTTGGTTACTCTTGTGTTTAATATTCTCTAATGATCCACTAGTGTATTCCTGAATGTGTGTTGCTATCCAATAGATTATAACACAGACACCTAAGCTGCATAACAAAAAGAAAGTAGTTGCTGGAGAGGGATGACTATTGAGTAATATATTCATGAGCAGCTAGTCTCAGTTTGGCTGTGTCCACAGATTATCTGGATCTTTTTAATTTAAGAATCTTGATGGACACAAAATATAACTGATATGAAAGTCTCCTAGAAATAATAATTGATGAGGTAATGTTCTCTGAGGAATAAGAATTTGCTGCGCTCTGTACTTAGCTTCTAACAGATATGAATGAACACAAATATTGCACTGTTTTTGGCAGGGAGTGCTGTGGTAACACTTGGTATGTAATGCTCTCAGGATTTTCAGCTCTGGCAGTTGCAGCTTCCACTTCTCTGGAAAATTTGCTTTAACTCTACATTAAATAAACATGAATGAGGCTGGTCATCAGTAAGTGAGTAATCCATTATTCCGTAAACGCAGATGACACCGTCAAGTTCTGTCTAAGAACTGAAATTGTCTGCTCAGCAAGGAATTTGAAATTAGAAGGCAAAACTTGATTGAAAATAATACATTCAAAGAATGTTTATTTATATTTCAGAATTCATTTCTGAAATACAGATAAGATAAACTATTCTTCCATTATTTAAATAGTGTAACTCTTTTTCAGCATGTTGAATCACCATTGCTTTCCCAGCCAGGAATAGTTGGACAAATTCAGCATATAACCATTCTGCTTCTTGTGGTTATTTGGATTTCTTAAAAATCAAACCAGAGGGACAAAGCTCCTTTAGACTCTTTTCTTTATCTTGCAGACAAAAAAAAAGAGAAAAAACTTTATTTCCTTCCATGGTCACAGCTAAAAATGAAATGTATGAACTGTGACCAGACTAGGTCTTCAAATTCTAATATTTTGGAAGTTAATCCTATTTGCATACTGATATCCCTATATTGTTTAGATGAGCAGGGAGAAGTGCTGCATATCAATTTCTTTCTCTTAGTTAACTGTCTTGGAAGTGAATAGATGGTAGTTCCTCCATCCTGAGAAATCTCAAGGCAAGTGATGTTTGGAAAGATCAACGGAGACGCTTCACCGAAACAGGACTCTAGATAATTTTGTAATGGAATATCTAGCATCTACAAAGGAACTTATAAGTAGAACTCTTAACTACAAGTTGTTCCTGTATTAATGCAGCAAAGCAAAATGAATGGCTGTGTTCAACTGTAATAGCAGCACCTTTTTTAGAGACTTTGAAGGCGACTTGCTCCATTAAAATTGTGGAGTTTTGGATTTGTATGAGCCCTGAAGGTTGACATCTGACCTGTTTTAATGAAGGATTTTGTCTATTGATATCTTCATTAACTGAATTAGTTTTCTATAGAGCAAGCATAAAAGTTTATTTTTCAGATGATTACTCTTCAGAATTAGATCTCTTCCAGTACATGTAATTGTAAATCATCCGTCTAATTCCATATGAAAAAAAAAAAAAAAAAAAAGGTGAACATTGAGTCATTTAAAACAAAATGGTTCAGACACATCTGAAAGAATGAAATACAATTCAAAGAGCAGGAACAGAAAATAAAAGATGGGGGAGAGGACAAAATAGCTGTAGCTTTTCTCTGAAATCTCAACTCCACAAATGCTTTCTTATAGACAAAAAGAAAATAAATAATATTCCAGAAAATAACTGCCCTGAATTTAAGGAAGTACTCATATGACTGATCTAATATCCAGCATTATAAATATGTATTAATGATGTTTACTTTATATTGTACAAAAATCCACACATAATGCTTTTACTACATCTAATGACTATATCATCAGTGTCTCATGAGAGACCTACAAGGTGCTGCTTAAGAGTAAGATGGGTCTTTGGATTTTTCATTCTCTTTTTTTTTTTTTTTTTTATTTTTTAAACTGAAGATCTTGTAAATCCCTCTGTTACAAAATATTATTTACCCTGGAAGTGCTGATTACATTATCAATGGTCCTCAGCTTTTTCTTTTTTCTTTTTTTTTTTTTTTTTTTAAGACAACTGCATTTGTATTATATTGTAGCTTGGATTTTAGTAGAAATAGTAATATTAATACATGTATATTATCCAAATTAACATAACTATTTTATCTATATATCAAATTCATATGCATATATTAATGCACTGAGACAGGAATGGGGAGTGGGAATTGTGTTACTAATGAACATTTGATATGTGCCTTAAGATCTTGAAAACAAAATAATAACTAAGTATTTAAATGTTGGTAGAAATTAAGCATAGTGGAAAAGAGATACAATCCAACTTGTTTATTGTTTTCAGCTTGTTGCAGAGCTTTTAATGTGGATACACTCTTTAAATTGAGTAATAACTGTTTTAAAAAAATCTATTGATAGAGACTTTAATCTGTAAAGAATCTGCTGAATACAGTTCCTTGGAGAGCATTTCTTGTTTGATTGTCCATAGCATGAAGGAGAGAGGAGTTTTTGTCAAAATGTGTAAAATCATAGAATCATAGAATTAATTACTCTAAGGTCATCAAACCAACCCATTAACCCAGCACTGCTGTGTTCACCACAAAACCATGTCCCCAAGCACCATGTTCACACCTTTGGACCACTTCCAGGGGTGCTGATTTCACCACTTCCCTGGGCAGCCTGCCTACCCTTTGGACGACGAAATTATTCCTAATATCCAGTCTAAACCTTCTCTGGTGTAATCAGAGACCGTTTTTTTCATCCTGTCATGTGATACCCCCACCTGGCTGCACCCTCCTTTCAGGCAGTTGTAAAGAATGAGAAGGTGCTCCCTGAGCTTCCTTTTCTCCTGGCTGAACAACCCCAGCTCCCTCAGCTGTTCCTTGTATCATCTTGCTCCAGACCTTTCACCAGCTCTGTTGCCCTTCTCTGGACACATTCCAGCATCCTTGGAGTGAAGGGCCCAAAACTGAACAAAAGATTTGAGGTGTGACCTAACCAGTGTCAAGTATAGTGGGATGGTCCCTGCCCTGGTCCTTCTGGCCACAGAATTTTTTGCTACAGGCCAGGATGCCATTGGCCCTCTTGGCCACATGAGATGAGAATACTCCTAGGACAGCACAGCAGAGTAGCTGAAGTCAAATGCATAATGGTGACTGCTTATAGAAATGAATTTAGCATATGTGATGTAGGAAATTTGGAATTGTATTGGCATGTTCATAGAACACAGTCAGGAAGACTGCTTATCATCTGCTAATTCACCTTATTAAATTAATAAAATACTAACCAAATTTGCTATTGTAAGTTTTGTTCTCTTTAAATTGTTTTTGGTTATGAAAATGACTTCAGGATATAGCATAAGTTCCCATGTAGCTGTTACACTACTGTCTCATTTTCAAAACACAGAACCAAATTTAAGCACATAAAAGGGCTGAATTTTTTATTTATTAGCATTACACAGGTTATTATTTTCTGTTGATAAAAGAGGAAAGAACAAAGTACATGTGGCCATAGGGTCAATGATGTTCCTTAGTGTATTTCTGACAGAGTTCAACAAGAAAACAAGTTCCCTTGCAGGCTGGATGAAATGAGAAGTTTCAGTTGTAGCTGTGTTGCTGAAATTGTTGTGTTGCTTCCTTTAATTTAACACATTTAAATAATTTCCTTTCCTATACTCTTAAATGGAGGAAATATCCAGATCTCAGACAGCCCTCTTTCCCCTGGTCCCCCTGTTGTGGGTTAATACAGGTGGGCTGCTCACAGCACTGCACAGGTCACTCTCCACCTTCAGTGAGACAGAGAAGAGGGAAAGAAGAGTAGAATCAAGGTAGAACAACACCTAGCCTGTTCCTAGGCAAAAGGTGCCTAACCTCCCTAAACTTCCTTCTTTTCCCCTTTTATTGCTTAACCTGCAATGGCAGGTTATGGCTGTAATATCTCCGGTTAATTTGTGTCATGTGTTCCCTTGCAACCTCCTGCATGAGCCCCAACCTATTCTCTGTGGTAGGGCAGACTGAAACAGTGAGGATCTTAGTACAAGATCTAGCAAAAGCTAAACAGGTTTTCTATCTGTCTCGTTTTGTCCATAAATCTAAACCAGCACCACAAAAGCTGCTATGAAAAAAGTTAACTCTGTCCCAGCTAAACCCGGTACATCCTCACAATATACCCATTTTTATCAAATAGATTAAATCAACAACCTAGGAATCCTTTTCTTCTAAAATTGATGGAGAAGAAGACAGAAATACTGGGGAGAAGAGATGAGCAGTAGGAAATCTTCTCCTGGTTTTCCTCTTTCTTTAAATAAGAGAGAAATCAGTTCAAAAAATATGGACTAAAGTCTTTAGTGAGTTGCAGAGGATTAACTCTGTGAGAGAGCATGTGTTTGATGAGGATAATATCTGACAAGCATAATGTTCACAAGATTCCAGCACCTAAATGTGTGCTTAGTTGAGGAAGGTCTCAGTCCTTTTCGGTCTGCTACTCAGAAAAAGAAGTTTCTGCAGCCTCTAAAAAGGATCTGACAGAGAGATAAAGTGCTGATCACAGAGAGAAATAGAAAAGAGATAAAAGAGAATACAAAATACTGAAGAAGGGGGAGAAGAGGAGGGTCAAATCAGAGGTCTCTCTTTGTAGCATAGGAATATTATGCAAAGAATCACTTTTATCATTATTAAATGTTGCCTACATAGATTCCTGACAAGTTGACAAGAGAAAAGGTGCTAAACAGAGGACCTGGAAATTTTTATTATGTGTATATTTCCAAGCAAATCAATTATATACTGTTGTGGATAATTAAAAAAAAAAATTGCAGATTATAACATTATGACTTTCATGTCTTAAAAGTTTTCTCATCTGTTAACATGAGATTCATTATTTTGAACTTTGACCTCCTCCAGAGTAGACAATGTGTATGACTGCAAAAGAATTGATCACCATCAGCACATTGTACTTTCAGAGCTCCTTCCTTTGTTCATGGTTAACATATTAAAGTTCTTTCAAACTTTGGGCTTTTAGAATAACCCTTTCCAAAGGACTATTTCAGTAATATTTTTGAGTTCTGGAAACTCTGTCAGAGTCAATGGGTAGGTTTTTTTAGCTTAGCAGACATTTAGCATAAAGTTATCACTTGGAATCTTCCACAATGAGTAAGAAAAATTTGTCTAACCAACTGAGTTATGTCAGTTTTACCTTCAAATTCATCACTAAATTAGTCAATGTTTGGTATTCTCTTTCTCCTGCCTTTGGAGAGTGGGAAGATGCTAATATCAAAGTTATATGCACAGGTTGAGAGCAATGGAGAGCTTCACCTCTTAGGGGTCTGTGAGGGTTTGCAGCTCTGAAACTCTCTCTTCCTGGCCTGGACTATTATGGTCTCTCCTGCCTTGGATCCTTTTGAGTCTGGCATGCTGGTGGTAAATGGGACTGACTTCCTGAAACCTTTCTGCTTTTAGACCTTCTGTAAACACATTTTTTGTCATGGCTGGTCCCTGTTGTTCCATTGTTCCAGGTAAACTCTGACCAGCGCTGCTCAGTAATCAGAGCCCTATCAGAGAAGCTGAGGTCTCAGGAAATTGAAAAACACATTTCCCAGCGTGGTCATTTAGGGCAGATGTTATTTCCTTCTGCTTAATGTATTCAGAAATGATTGTGTGTGGGGGGAAGGGGTGGGACTTATCAAATAATCTAGAAGCTCTAAGGGTACAGGAAAGAGAAAGAAGTCAGATGACCACGACAGAAAAAGGTTTCTTTTCTTGTCACTCTTTGCGAATGACAGAGTAAATCTAATGCTTGGCAAATACCTTTCATTTACTGTAAGGCTCATTGCATTTGCTTCTTGATATAGCATTTTATTAATTGATAAATATAACACTCTTTGGTTCAGATAGAAAATTCTATACCTTTTTTTCCACATGACTACCCAGAAGAGTTTGTTTTTGCTTTTTTTTCGGTAGTATCACAACTGTTATTAATACCATTACTAGCTAAAAATAAATTTTCTGTTCATTTCTCAATATTATTTCAACATTTCCATAGGTCATTCAAATGTATTTTTCTACCATAATTTACACTAATGTTATGAGTAATATACTTTTTCCTTTTTAAAATACTTTTATTCCATAAAAAGAAAAAGAAAATATTTTAAATCCTACTAACACCCTAGAATTGATTCCACTTCTACGTTGTTTAAATAATAAAGCCAAACAGCACCAGCCTGTCCTAAATTCCAATAAAATCTTAATCTATGTTATAGAAATATTTCTCATATGTACATCTTAAGTACATAAACACTTTCATTGCCCAAGTTTACACATGCTATTTTCTCTTGTAACAAATCAATCATATTTTTCTTCCCTAATTCAAATTATTTCAAATATATTTCATTTTTGTTTGTCGCTGCAATTTCAGGTTGTTAAAAAGTGAATTTCCTTAGACGACTTATTTTCAATGCTTTTAAACTTCTAATAAAATAAATGTGCCGCAAGAGGCCTAACTCAACCAGTAAGTGATGCAGATAACAACATTGTCCTTTAAATATGGAACAGCTTTATTAATTCTTATCCAGTAATATAATTTTGAAGTATTCTCCTTAATCTACAGATATTAAAATGCATTTACACTTTTTCTGATATCCTTTGTAGATATTTTTATAAACTGAAAATGGTCGGTGGTGCTTCCAGGAGGCTGAGATGCACAAAATTTAGAAATTGGATAGGGAAGAGGGAATCAAAAGCATCAAGATGCCCAGCTTAGTATCTTTTAAAAAGTGTCTATGATATTTATGCAACAGAAATCATAATTAAGATTTATAACCAAGTTTTATAAGTAATATCTGCCTGTTAATTATTTTGTAAGATATTCAGAGCTGAAAAATGCAACCTTTTTATGGTTTGCCTTCATGGAAGCACAAGATACACATAAACATGCCAGTTAGCTCCTCAGAGTGGGGAGAGAGGCCTCAGTATAAAAAAAAATGTTAAAAACGTGTCATACAGATCAGTTTCCTCTGCAGATGACTTATGGCCAACTAAATAAGCAATACTGTACAAATTGGTACTTTTTTTTCCTAGTAAACAACTGTCTTCTGGTTTTGGGTTTATTTTAGATACTGTGGTCAGACATTTGTTTTATAGACCATTTAGAAAACAAGGTATTATATAAGTTTATCTGATGAATGAAGCTGCATACTCATTCAAGTTATGTTTAGAGGTTTACAAAAACAGTTTGCAACTCATTCTATCCTTATTTGTTATGTCATTAATGCAGCTTGCTATTTTTAAAGAGGTTTTTACTGGATGTATGATATTTAAGTTCAGCAGCAACAACTCTTTTTTCTTTCTAATTCTGCAGAACTGTATTGCTGCATTATAAATACTTCCCTTTAATACTGTCAGGAAATTAGAAGGGAAAATTAGATTTTTTTTTTTTTTTCTTGTAGTGGTGAAATCATTTACCTCGGCTTACAAGGAAGTTTTTAGAGAAGTTACTTATAGGTAGAAATGCAATTGTATGCTGTCAGCTACTGAATCAACTGATATTTTTTTTTATTTGCATTAAAATGTAATAAGAGTCAGTGTATCAGAGTTCATTAGACCATGGTTCTGAAGCAAAAATGTAAAACTGAAAGGTGGAAAGGGGCTTCATCATCTTTTTCTTCCTACATTTCAAATTATGTTGGCAAGTATAATGCTGGGTGGTTTTATCCTCCACTCCTTTTTGTAGATAAAGGAATATAATTTTGACTCTAAAGCTGGGGCTATTGCTTTGGTATTTGCTGGCCTTATTAATATTTTCAGATGACAGCCTAAGAGTGAAAAGTTGTGCAATCTTGTTGACATATTCTGCCCCAACACGAAATGTGGAAGAAAGCAGGTTGACTAAAATATATTAGTCTTAGCCTAAAATGATGCATTATTTTGCTAATATATGCTTTTCTTAGTACCCATCTGGTTATCTGCCATAGCAGAGAGTATGTTGTTCTGCCTTTAATATCCTGGAATATCTTTGAAATTAGTTCATTCCCAGTGATTTTTGAACCTTCCTCATCCCAAATCTGCCCTTTGCTGCCCTATGACAGTACTTTATTTATTCCTTTATTCCAGGGTCATCTCATGGTTTTGACTAAGAAAATCAAATAGAGTGTAATCACTCAATATTCTTGTAAAAGTTATTTCTTAGACTGAATTTCTAATTTGAGTGATGAGCTCTGTTATTTCCCAGAGAGGTTGTGAGTTCTCTGTCTTTGGATATTTTCAAAGACTGACTAGAGAAAAGCTGTGAGCAGCCTTTAGATATGAAGTTAGACCTGCTTTGTCTAAATAACTAAGTTGTTGGACCAGATGAACTCCAGCTGTTTTTTTCAATATATATTTTTGCTTGATTCCAGGTACATGAGCATTCTTTAGATCATAAAAAGTGAAATATACCTACAAACAAAACCAATGAAAATCAATAAGTGAAGTAAGATCTTTTGGGTAGTGATTCTTACCTATCGCTGAGATGCCTGACTAGCAGCATATATAAGTTTTATGTCTATTATTTTTTGTTAATATAGACAAAAATTTTAACAATTCTGATTTTTAAAAAACCCTGCAGTTGCTACAAACTGCAGAAATTAAAACTTGAGACAGTAGGTCACCTTTAAAGTTGCGTGACATAGATAAGCAGAAGTTTTGAGGAAAACAGAAATCATGTGTAGTTCAGTGGATTAGAAGTAATCTTTCCTGTGTGACTGTGACTTATTCCCTACACTGACTAAAAGTGTGGTAAGCATTAAAAAGCCAGGCAGTCTCCTTTGATCCAGTATTTGAAGCACAAGAGAGCTGAGAGTCTCTTATGATATTACTTGGTAAAAGTGCAAAAGTTATCAGTATAAAGTCCCGGGAAGGGTTTTGAAGGATGGAGTAGTTGAGGGAAACAAGTGCCTTGCAATTTTCTGGACATCAGCGCTACATATAGAGAACTGAGAATGTCAAGGTTCAACCTGAAGCCAAAACTGTAATTGCAAGCATTGAAACATGCCATCAGATCATTAGGAAGCAGCAAAAGCTGACAGCCACAGCTGTGGACCTGCCATGGTAGAGGCTGTTCCATATCCTAGCCACAATTTCAGCTATCTCTCGGCCTTGTTTTTACATGTACAATGTGCACTCATTTGCTGTACTCACTAGTGTGTCTTAGACTGTTTGGTCTAAACACTATCAAGAGATTTCCAAGGTGAAAAGCAGTTAATGGCAATGTTTGTAGGTATCAAGTAGACTATTGTAATCTGCACATTGTATGGTAAATGTCTTCTAAAATTTCTAATGATCTCAAGGTGTTTCCACACTACTGAAAACTGCTTCACTACTGTTTAGCAAAGATGCATTATGGACATGGTTATTTTGACATTATACATCAGATGCACCAAGAAGCTGGCAACTGATTATGTTGTCTCCCACAAAGTAGAGAATGGTCACAATAAAAGGACTGTAACTCTTTTACAGTTCCTCTCAAGTTGGGTCCTATTTTCAAGTCAAAGCACCTAGTACTACAACTTTAATTAGTTATAAATACTGCGGTTTCCCCAGGTGATTTAGAAAGGGAACAATAAATTATTAAGAATTTGTTGTGGTTATCTCCAGCTGGCAGCTAAGAGCCCCACAGCTGCTAACAGACTCCCCATTTTTGGGAAGGGAGAGGGAATCAAAAGAGTAAAAGCCAGAAAACTAATGGGTTAAGTGCAACTTGCACACAAAGCAAAGCAAGACAAGGAATTAATTCACCACTTCTAATGGGCAGACAGCTGTTCAACCATTCACAGAAAATCAGGACTTCATCATATCTAACAGTGATTTATTTGGGAAGGCAGATATCACCACCCTCAAAGTCCCTTCCTTCCTTCTTCTCCTTCCAGTATGATCTCCTATTGTATGGGATGTCCCTTCGGTCAGTTGGGGTCAGCTGACCCAGATATGTCCCTTTCCAGCCTCATGAGCAGCCCCAGCCCCCTCACTGGTGAAGCACTATGAGGAGCAGAATATGCCTTGATTCTGTCTAAACATTGCCCAGGGGTAACTAATACATTGATGTATTCACCACAAATCCAGTGGTTTCAGCACAAACCTAGAGCACAGCCCTAAAACAGCTACTCTGAATAAAATTACCCTCTGTCAAAACCAGCACAAACTTTAATGCACTCATGCTACTCAGGACTCCTTTGGCTCATATTAATGAAATCCACAGTATAATTCAATTACCTGCTGCAAGAAAGTTACAAACATGGAATATTGTCTCTCGTTCAGAGCAGTTCTAAGATAAGACAATTAAGTGATAATGTAAGAACTTCAGCAGGAGGAAGCAGAAAACATAGGCTTAGTCATTCACCTAACAATTGCCAATCTAATAAGAGTACAGGAAAAATTTTACAAGCACTTATAAATCTTGATGCATTTGCAGTTCATTTCAGTACTGTCTCCTATGAATATTGTAGCTACTGAGATGAGATGAGATGAGATGAGATGAGATATGCTTGTATGATAGCAACTAATAAAAGTTGATGGAATGGAGGTAAAAGTTATCAAACCATAGTACTAAGGTGAGAATATAAATTCATGGAAATTTTCTCAAGAATCTGCCCAAGTCTGTCTAGAGTGGAAAGTGTTTTAAACCATTAGCTACCTGAACTTGATGCTGTGTTTTGGAGTAGTGAGTGACACACATGTGAAAGCAAAACACAGACCAAACAGAAAAGAGGTCGTAAAAAATATCTGATGTTTCAGACAGTCACTTGTGTGAAAAATTTACCAGTATCTGTATAGAAGCATCACAGCTGGAGTCCTGGAAATAGATAAATAGGGGAATAAAGCAGCATTGTAGGCAAAACTGGGCTGTTATCTCATATAACACCTATGTAGCTTTTCCAGAAAGAATAACTCAGTTACCATGTTTTTATCTGGCCATTTGTACTTTGGGTAGCTAAATCAATAATTAGAATCCCAGAAGCTCTAGTAAGTGTGGGGCAATGGGAAGGAAAATGGAAAGAGTACACAACAAACTGGTCATGAACAGGAAACCATGTAGAATGGGGAATTGTTACTATCTCATCTATGGAGGAATAATAAAAATTTCTAATTCTGTAGGCTCCCTTGTGCCAGCTTTTGGAAGCATGCATCAGCAGCAGAATTAAAAAAAAAAAAATGCAAATCACAGTGATTCCATACTGTGTATAATTTTGTCATTTTAAATAAATGTGGCAAAAGCAGTGTATGATAAATAGATGGATTATCAGGTGAGTCAGGTTTAGCACAATTGCATCTGGGGAGTTGGTGAACTCTTCTTCTCACATGTGTTTGTTAAAAAAGAACACAATATTTGAGGGAATAAAGATATGTATTGCCCTGACTCTTTATCTCTGTTCAGTATTGAAGCATAAAAGGAAAATCTATCAGTTCAGTTAGGAGACTGACAGTTCTGTACATAAATCTATAAACCAGAGACTAGAAGAAGGACATCCCTAGAGAAGTCTTTGTAGTTTTGCCTATTCCTTCTTTCTCTGAGATGTTGCATCTTTTCCCATGTCTTGCACGTGTCTCAGGAACGAACTGCAGGCAGAGTGCAAACAAAAATAATAATATTTCCCATAAGGCTTACTTCTAGATATTCCTTTTGCTGAAGGTTTGGAAAAAAAAACCTAGCTGGTGTTTTGGAAGCAGATTGATTGCCAATAAAATGAATGTCGACCAGAATATTTACTAATAAATTTGTAATTTTGATTTGGCACAAAATCTTTTATTAAAAAGATAATAGAAAAAAATTAATAAATTAAGGTACCCTGCTCTCTGACCAAGACCACAAAGAGACAGAAAAGTGGTTATGAGTACAAACAAAATTGCACCATGAGTAGTCAATAACTCCTAAACACTTATTTCTCTTTATAGTAACACTAATTGTTTGCTCTTAAAGTTTAAGTACCATGACTTTATATAACAACTTCAGAAAATTCTCTCCCTCTCTTATCCTCTTGCTTCATAAAGACAAAAATATTTTATGGGATATTGTGTTTCTGCTGAGCAAGGCCCTGGAAGGGGATGTTGGAGGCTGAATCTGGGCAGGAGTAAGAAACTTTTTGAGTTAAGCAAGGACAATGGAGAATTATAGGTAAAAATAAAATTAAATTAAAACAAAATACAATAACATAGGAATCATAATAAAGCTTACTAACTTACTATGCTTATCACCCAGCCTACACTATGTAGTGAAATCCATGTGCTTTTCTGGATGACACATTTAGGTGAAGGAAATGAAGCACTTTAAACAGACAAAACTATGCTCTCTGTGACCAAGGAAGCTGCTATCTATGCAAAAGTTTGACCCGAGTTTTAAGGCTGATGGGACTTGGTAAATGGAGTAGAGTTCTGTCTGTACATGGCTGAAGGGGAATGACTAAGGAGAGGCCACAAAGAAGAGTGAAAACACAGCTGGACAGAGACAATTAGTGATTTCTTGACAAACCAGCTATAATTTCAGTAGTAGATTTTTCAGAAATATTTTGCAGTATTGAACTCTTGGTACACTTTTGGATGGAAACAAAGTCACTGACTGCTTCATCTGCTGGAAAAACAAACAAACAAACAAAAAAACAAAAAAAAACCAACAAAAAACCAAACTGTTTTACAACTCTCCTGCTTTACAGAACTTTTTAGCTACAAAAAACCCTCCAGTCTTGTATATCCTGTGCATAGTAACATGAACATAATGGATACTGTCTTTGATGAATAGACTGTTTTTGAATTTTTATTCAATTTTATTTTTTATGTGTATGTATATATACTCTTGAAATTGTAGTTGCAGTGGAGCTTTTGAACCTGTGGCTGGTTGGCATGACTTCCCTCTTGGCAGGAGTTTTAAAGTGGGATCAACATTAACTTGTGCTCCTGTCTGCAATTTGTGAGTCAGCTCGAAATGATTACTCTGTCATAAAACCAGATAGTACACTAATGTTAATTACAGACATTGAACTCTTTGATTAATTGAGGCAATGAAGTTATGTGAGGTACTGGGTTCTGGGTTTATTTATTTAATATGTATTGTAACTGTGCATTAAGAAGGAGATTGGAGTTTAACACTGACATATTGTGTCCTCAAAATCAATGTCATTGATCAGAATTTCTTGAAAAAAGACCCAGCACAAACATGCTTTAGACATTTAGGTTATCTATGTGTAAAATTAAACAATAATGACCCATAATTTAAACTATATTGTTTTATGGACTTTTTGAGGAAGTCTATAAAAGCCATATAAAAAACATGTCATTTCCAGGGGAAACAAACCTCTCTAAATGCCCTAAATGTTACCTATCTCAGTAAATGCTTCCTTTCCTTCAGTCATGGCCTTTGTTTATTTTCCCACAAAACTGCTGCCTACAATAAAGAGCAGATATCAAGTTCAATTGCATTTTCTGTTGCCAGTATGAAGAGGATTCTTATTATTTAACTCCTTGTGAATGGTTATTCAGCTGTTACTGTAATACTGTAGGAAAGGTGAGTGAAAAATGTTGCCAATAATTAACATTGCTCTGCAACAAAAACTGTTGAATTAAAAACTAACCAACCAAACAAAACCCCCCAAATCAACAACCTAAAATCAGTGCAGATACAATATTAAATGATGTTGGACATTTTAGTTCAGTAAACTGAACACAATAATGCCTTATAAATAGTAGAACATACAGCAAAAAGAGAATTCATCTCTTATGCCATGTCAGTAAAACTATTTTGTGAAAATGGGCATGTATTATTCTGAATTTTTCAGGATACCAGATGCGTGAGTGCATGCCAAAATCAAATTTCTCTAGTTTACAAAGTCAGGTATAAAAATGTTTGCTTCATCTGATTTAAATTCTGATTTTCATTTTATTTATACTTTCCTTATACTTTACACATATAAAGAAAATATGAAGAAATTCACTCATTTTGACATTTTTGCGTGGATTTTTGAGTAACTGAAATGATGTCTGAGAAAATCCCCCAAATTAAATAGTATTTTTACAGGCCTCTGCAGTCTTAACATGGACACGAAAGAAACTTTTTCTTGAATCTCATTATTTTGGATGTCTTTAAGTGTGAAGCCTAATTTAAGAAAAGGGCTAGGGAATTCTAAAATACCTTTCAATTGCCACATTTTTTAGCGTGATTTAATTTAAGTTATACTGTATCATGTTATATAAACTTTTATAAGCAATGTGATTCAGTCCAATGCTTTCTTCCCAAACCTATATTCATTACAACATAATTAATATTAAACACACAGTTTTTGAAAAGTGAAGAGGATGGAGTAGGACAGCAAACAGAAGGAAACAGGAGATACCTTAAGAATCTACAGATTATTGATGGATATCAGCTGTAGCAGCTTTGCAGATGTGTGATAATTCTTTTGCTCAAGGCTGAATGTTTGGCAAGCTCTGAAATGTTGATGTTGGTCTGAAGACTTGTAAGAATAGAAATTACTTAGATATAAAATCTCCTTGTGTGACTATTTTCCTTCTTGTATTTCCTCAAAACCAAATGCTGCATTTAGATTCCTTTGCTATTTACCCAAAACATTTAGAACCTCAGGGCTAAACAAACAAGACATTCCCAGAATGCTCAAGTTTTCAGATTAAGTACATGAGGAGTACATTGCTGGCATAAGAAAAGGAAATATGCTATCTATGGAATTAGTGTATGGATAAGTACATAATGATTCTGAAAACATGGTGATGGTAATCTTCCTGTCCCTGATTATTCCTAATAAGTCTATAAATTCTGTATAAGGATGATAATATTGCTTGGAAACACTGAACTGAGCAGTGGGATTTAATGCAGCCTCCAGAGATATCTCAAAAATTACATTTTAGCCTTGCTTTTGTTTGCAACATAGATGCCAAAAGTGAAGAAGTTAAGGCACTTGTCAGACTCGAGCGTGTATACAATCTGCCTAAAATCTGAGCTTACACTTTCCTTTGAAATTAAAAGCAATTTTTGCTTCAGTAGGGAACACATGGGAACAAACAAAAGGCAGATCTAGCTCTAGCAGCAATCAAAATAAAGAAGTCTCCACTCAATTCAAACATAGAAATACTTTTTTATATCACTAATAAGATGAATTTAGAAGCATTGCTATGCTCTTTTGAGGTGAGACAGGGCAGTCTCTTGAAAAAATACAGCCAAACACTTTTATATCCACTGGCTACTTTTGCTTGTGTTTAAAGTGTAATCTCTGTCTGATTCCTTGTGGTGACCTTCCTGATATTAATAGATATTTGGTAGTGCTTTTTTGCATTACATTTGTAATATTTGCATAGAACAGCGCACATGGTGTGATTCTGGGGTCTGTCCTCTTCAGGGCCAGGAGTAGGACTTCTGTGACCCTTGTGGTCCCTTCCAGCTCAGGATATTCTATGATTCTAATGTTGATGTAACTGCATAAAATTGCCCTGGCTGGAGCTTTGTTATTTTTAAGCTTGGCCTGGCTCCCATCATGACCAAGGTAGATAGCTGTAGCTCTCCAAGGCCTGGGGACAGCAAAATGGCCTTGGCCTTGCTGCCTGTTTTTGTTATGTCAGAGCACTAGGAAAAGCCAGGAGACCTGATCCAGACAGACAGATGCTGCTAGGGCTGGTAAAGGATCTCTTGCCAGCAGCACCACTCAGTGTTTTCTCTTTTGTTTCCCTCGTATTCCTGGCAGATGACACCAATTCTCTACATACTTCCCCATCTTCCCCCCTTCCTCTTTCCCTTTCAGGTGTCAGAAACTCCTTAACTTCTCCTCCTCTCTTCCTTACAGTAATCCATTTCCTCAGTGTATGTTTCAAATGTGCATCTACTGCAAGAAGTCTTGATCAGGCTCAGTGGTGAACTCCACAAATAACATCTCTGGACATGGCCACGTTCAACACTCAGAGCTGACACTGCTTGACAGCTTCCCTCCGTGTTGCTGTGGTGGTCAGGTCCTGCCAAAAGAACCAGTCAAGCAGAGGAAGTAGGCTCTGAAACTGTGATTCCTGTTCTGGTCCTGGCTCAGTTTTCCTTCAGTTTTAGCAGAATCTGTTATCTCCAGTGTGCTTTAGTCCTATTGATAGAATTGGGATTTCTACTTTTCATTCCTGCATGGGATGTTGCAGAGGATAGGCTGCAAAGGGTAATGTGAAAATCTCAGTTCTGGAGGAAAAGAAAACCTAGCACAAAAGAAAGGTAGATTTTCTGTTAGATACATGGATAATATATATGGTGTTCTGCAGATAGTAACACAGTGGCATATAAACATGTAAAACAATAAAGATGGAGTTCTCAGTGCAGTTCCACCAATTACATTCTTACAATAAACACCTCTGGGTATCAAAAAAACATTCACAGGCCTTTTTTTTAATGAGTACAAGACTGCATGCTGGATAAAAGCTAAAACATTAAAATATTGGTGTGTGATATATGATATGCAGGTCCCAGGAAATGTGAAATTCATGTATCAACTTTTCTATAAAAATGAGCTTCACTGATCCCAGCACAGTAATAAATGGTAGCAATAATCAGAATATCAGTAGTATTTTGAGCTTGTACAACACCTTTAGTTATAGTATTTCAAATAATTTTACAAAAACAATTATCTGGCTTCTCAACTTACTGAGAATTACATTTAGTAAGTCCTTTATTTGTGATCTACATATGGAAGCAATGAAATTCTGAAAACTAAATGATTTTCCATAAGTTCATGAAGCATTCATTAGCTCAGACAAGGGTTTCTGCAAGATCTGGGTGCCTCTCTTCTTAATTACTTCTATTTTTCTAAAAGACATTGCTAGACAAACTGGAAAACTACAAACGGAAAAAAAATACCCAGGGAGGAAAAAAATTATCTTTATCTCCTCTCCCATCCCAATAATAAAAGGAAATCATACCTGTGAACTGGATATGAAGTGAGATTTACAGAATTATTTACTCTGCAATAGACTAAAAATTAGTTTCTGTGGCAACCACTGCACCTTCCAAAATACAGAATACTTTTATAATAAACATAAATACAGCACAACCGTCTTCAGCTTATCTTTTATTATTTTAATAAGTAAGGATTTATGCTGCATACATTAAATGATCTTTCATATATTTTTTGATATTAGCTTGCGTAATGTGTGCATTTTTAGAAAGGAATTAATATTTGCTAGCAATTGTGGTCCTTGTGTTTTGTCCCTGAGAGGATAATGCCAGAAAAAGTGTTTTGAGAATGCTGCTGATATGTGAAAAGTTGGACATCCATGATGGTTTCCTTATTAACATTCTATGATTTACAAAGTTTGCATCTCTAACACTCAAAAAAGATTCAGATGAAAAGTGAACTTTCTACTATTGATAACAGTCCTACTTTGAGTGGGAAATTGTACCTGATTATGTCTGTTTCAGCTCATGTTTCTATGATTTTATGAATAATTACTTTATGAATGAATTTGTTCTGATTTTAAGTCTCCTGTCTCATATAGGTAGTAGCAATTCTTTAAACCATACAGAGCATAATTTAAAAGACAGTGCAACATGCCTGATGTGTGACACAGGTCATGTTACAGAGGTTCTTTTGAGAAAGCTGATGGAAGAAATCTGGGCAATTTTAATATAATTTCTTTGATTTGTCATTTAAAAAAAAGGAGCAAATATATTTTACTAAAATTCCTCTGGAAACAGGGTAAATTTTATTTACTTTCACCTTAGATGCTGAGGAAAAGTGCTGAGTTCTTCCTGTACTAAATCACGTTATTTGACATCGTGCATTCGAGTATCCATAAACTCATAATACTCAGGGAGAAGCTTGTTGCCAGGAGCAGAAACCCTGGAGTTTTTGAGATTCTGGATTCAGCAAAACCATTGACCTACCTCAGTGAAAGGATTCCAGGGTTTTCCTCCCATGGAGAATTTTAATAAGCTTGTTTTTCACTCTGGCTCAGAACATAACTGAATTTTAAGGTTTCCATGGAATAGAATTAAGGTCTCGGTGGAGAATCAAGGCTGGCACAGTTATGCAATATATAACAAAAACCTCTGTAATAATCCATGATGATATAGCTTTTTCTCTCACTCTTTCTGTAAGTAATTATGTCTTCTTAAGTATTGCACAAAGGTGAGTTACTCCTTTTTATTTAATTTTATTTTTGTAAGAATACTCGTGATACTGCGTTTGAATATGCTAAGATTTTTTGCTACATTTTAACCTGAAATAATTTTATTTTTGTAACATCTCTATAAAAATATAAAAAGATTTTTGGAATCTGACACAGAAATGTACCAAAATAACTCCTTGAGTTGTTAGTATATGGGGGATTGACTCAGAAACAAAACAGCTTCCTTAAATGTGAACATAGTGCTTTGTTCTGAGTAAGGCATGAAGAAAACAGCTAAGAAAAGGTCATAGCCAAAAAGAAAGAGGCACAGGAGGTTTTATTAGACAAATGGGACTATTTCTTCATTGCTGTAGCAAGCTGAAAAGTTATCTTACATAATTTTCTGTAGCTGAAAGTTTAACATGAATTATGGCTATCTTGTGCCTGTTGTTTGCTGTTAGAAGCATGAAGAAGGGTTAATATATTGCAGTAGGCTTCAGCAGAAATGCCTGGCAGTTTAGCACAGTACCTGGGCACTCCAATATCTGACATGCACTTCAAGTGATTTTCTACTGGAAGTCTCATTAAGGTCTTTAAACTTAGGTGATAATACCTTATACTTCAGACAATAGACAGAGATTTCTGAGGCTCCCCCATTACTAAGAACTAGTGACAAGTAAAACAAAGGTATTTTATATTGCAGGATATTTTGACATTTTTATTCTTTATAGAAGAATGAGGAGAACACTGGAAAACACAAATATCTTCTTGGAAAAATTGCAATACTTGTTTTCTATCAAAATATGAAAATATCTTAGAAGAATTCAATTGAACCTCAAGATTTCAGTCATCATTATTAAGTCTTTTTATAGTCAAGGGAGAGAAATGGACACTTCTAGGGTGCAATCATAAACCATATATCCAAAATTATTGAGTTCAATTGTTCTGTAGAAATATTCTGAATTGGAAGGGACCCACAAGGATTATCAAGTCCCACTCTTAAGTGAATGGGCTATATGGAGATTGAATTCACAACCTTGGTGTTATTAGCACCATGCTATAACCAACTGAGCCAGTAAAACACACTTCTTCCAGTTAAAAAAATTATTTCTCTGATCTATGTTAAAATGACCCTGGATAATATATATAACATTTTTCCTTAGAAAGCCATTAAACAAAAGCCACAAAAAAATTAGAGTGGCTAGAGTGGCTGATTATACCTGTTAGCTGGTGATACAACTGCATTAAATAAGTTCTCTGTTGTTCCCTTGCAAAATAGAGTGATGGGGATTTAATGGTGCTGCCTGAAGAGCATTGCATTCAGGGTTTTGAGACCCAAGGGCAGGACCTGGCACTTGGTCATGTTGAAACTCATACAACTGGCTTTGGTCCATCAAACCAGCCTGGCCAGATCCCTCTAGAACTTTCCTGCCCTCCAGCAGATCCATAGTCTCTCAGCCCAACTCTGCAAACTGATTGAGGCTGCACTCAATTCCCTTGTGCAGAACATTGATGAAGAGTTTAAGCAGAATTTACCTCAGTACTGAGCCCTGGAGAGCACCATTGATGACTGGCCACCAAATGAGTACATCTACTTCTGTATGTACAATCAAACGTGTACTCTTAAAGAGCTTTGATATTGTGGGGCAGTTTGCAGGATCTTGAGACCTTGAATCTCCTCCTTGATGTAAAAGCGATTCTATATTACATTCAAATGCAGAATAAAAATTTTTGTGTAAATTTTGGAGATCAACAACAGAGATGAAGCTGTCTGGCTCTGAGCAGAGAGAAGTTTATATTGAACCTCTGAAAATGGGATAGTGTATCCTAAAAAAGTCATGTTGAAAATTTTCAAATTAAGTTTCATTTATGTACATTGCATAGATACATTATTAGATAAAATCCTTATTGGATAATACATTATTAGATAATACTGTTATGTCACTATGTCTTCTGCTGAAAATCAATGGGCTTGCAAGATTTGTTCATCATTGTCAATAATGTTCATCAGTACAGATAAAGCCTTCTGTAGAATCTCTATCACTTTTCCTGAAGTAGCTTGAGTTTCTGATGAATTATTCATCTTCTCTAATGTCTGAAGATAGGTCTAGGCAAGTTTAATTAAAAAGCATCAGCTGAACAGTGTTGCAGAAGGTTCTGTGGGGCACCTTTCTGGTACCTTACTTCTCTTCTTGATGTTTAAAGGAGTTATCCTGCTGAGGTTATTTTGTCAGGTTTCTGTCAGACTGTCTTTCCCACATTTTGCAGTTCATTGCTGCAGTCTCTGATAATCTTACCACACTGACTAGCTGCAGTTATTACCCTTTATATGAAGGATCTATGTTGAAAGCCAGTTATGAGTTTCTGTCCCAGTGGATTGCATGATGAAGTTGAAGCAGGCTGTCATCCAAAGCTGTATAATAGCCTCAGCTGGGAAATACAAAAGTGCCATGGATTATTGATAGAGTCATATCTGCAGTTCTGCTGACAAATTTGATGCCTCTTTTGCTAGGTTTCTGTTATTAAGAAATACCTCTCTTAGTATGTCACTCCCTTTTCCCTCCCTGCGTGTTCCATTTGGCTTGGCTTATGATTTGGCTTTGTGCCACATATACAGGTGAAAAATGATATACTTAATAACCCTAATGTTACTAGGAAAAATGATGAACTTAACAAAGTTCTAATGATCTTAATTTAAAGAAAATCCTAGAAGTATAAATTTAACAGACCATTTAAAGTTATTTTTAATTCTACTTTGAAAGTACTTCATAAAGCATTAAAATGCATCATTTTTCCAATTATCTTGAATATCTACAGTATAAAAAAAAAAAAAGAGAAAGGACGATTATTCTACCAGTTATTAATAGTTTAACTCTCATGCTGGTAAAATATCTCTTCTTTTATTCATCAAAATTATACCCATATTTGTATAAAAAATCTTCTTCCCCCTTCATTGCATTGTATGGCATAACTGTTATAAAGAAAACTAAAAATACAATTTTGAATATTTTATTGACACAACTACAAAAAGTTAACTATTTATATTGTTGTGTAAACTCTACCACTGCTACCTCTGTGTAGCAGGTAAGTTTTTTCTAGGTGAAGCATAAGAGTGTAAATGGTAAAGTAGAGTAAATTATAATGTCAACAGGGAGATGGAAATGCTGTGACAGAAGATGCAATGGTAGCAGTTAAGACATAAAGATATCCTTGGTGTTTCAAAAGAGGTGACATCAAGAGCCAATTAGTTTAAAGGCATCTTGGCTAATCATTTTCAGAGAATGGAGACACCACTTCTCAGGACTGTGATCATTCACCACCTCTGCTCCAGATCATAAAAGATTTTGAATGCTCCCATGTGCATGTCAGTCCTTTCCCAACCACAGAGAATCTGGCTGGTGTTCCTGATCATCAGTCTGCTAAGACATACGGAGTTGGTTTCAGTTCTGATAGGGGCCAGCTGAGGTCTACTAGAATGTCTTAAAATGAGGCTGAAATATTGAAAGCTGACCTTTTATTAACTCTTTTGTTTAAAAAAAGAATCCAGACTGATGAGAAAATTAAATGAGAAAAGAAATAGGAAAAAAAAAGGAAAGCATCCCCATGTTAATAAAAACAATGACTGAACAGAGTCAGTGAGATCAAGTTTTCACAGTGCTTTAATCAAGTGAAGTTTTGTTCAAGACCAGATATTTCAAAAGACTCTCTGGCATATGAACTACCTGTCAGTGGTAAATCAATTACTTTGTGCCAATCGTCCCTTGTGCAAGGCAGCATTAAATATTTCATGTATAAAGGTTGTGGGAAGTACCCTTCACTTATTAATTTTGAAATAAGTATTTGTACAGAAGTTACTTAGGTAATTTTAACACATTGCTCTCTGAGGTGAATGGTACCTCACTATTCTGTTTTATGTGTCATGCTGCTCTGGGTACCAGCAGAAGAGGGGCCTGTTGGCCTGGTACAATCAGACTGTTGTACTCTAGGATACATGGAACTCTAAGGAGGGAAAGAGAACTTATTTCTTTGTGAAAACTCATGCAGAAGGGACAGTCTTCTCAGTATGTTGGGGGATAAGGAACTGAGGGGGTACATGGGCCATCTGGAAGCCTCTAGAACAACAGAGATTGGGCAAGGGAAAGTCATGTGTCTATCCTTTAGGGTGAAGGACTGCAAACTCTGTCTTTCTAGACAGCCAAAGATGACTGTGGAGGTTGCAGTAACCTATGAAAAAATTGCACAGCTTCTGTAATGAGCAGATCTGGAGGAAAGACACCAGCTTGCAAGAAGAAAAGTATCTTTCTAGTTTTCTTCTAATTTCAAAGAAAAAGGAAAACAATTACTTGAGTTCACTTAACCTTGTGATTCTTATGAGAAAAATATGTAGAATGAAGTATCAAGGTTGGTCAGCCTCAGGGACCCATCAAGAACACTGTGAGGATGCTTTGAAGGCATGTGTGTGGAGTGCATTCCTTTTTATGGTAAACATAGACATAAGGCAACTATCTAAAAGTGTTAGCCTGTTGTCTGCTCCACCTATGTTTCTTTCTGTATTAAAAAGCTCATAAAAAATGTGATTTTGGAAAAAGGATATTGCTTTGATGGACACACTGAGGTGTTATTGCATTAACCAGTGAGAAATGATATCTGAGTACATCTATATGCCTAAATATTTCTGTGTGTTGTGTGCATGTGTATATATTTGTAGGCTTTTACACACACAGACACACATTGAGATTAATTAATTTAGTTGTACACACGTATCCCACTGGTACATATACTTTTATCATAAATCAGATATCTTCTCTCTATCACTGCTCTTTTAGAACAAAGAAAAAAATTGCATTTAATCACAATTTAATCTTTCAAGTTTTGCACAAGAAAACACCCCAGGAGAATTCAGAATTGCATATTGTAAGTCCTTGTAGAGGACCTCCTTTGATAAATACATCTTATTTTTAAGATGACATATTATAAATTAGCATAGATAGACTGTTGGACTGCATAACTATGTCCAAGAACACTCCTGAAATATCTGTGCAGACCATATGAGGTAATGTGTTTTCCATATTTTTTCCAAGTACTATGTTGCCATTCTCTCAAGAGCTGATCTGCTCAAAGAGCAACTGCAGGGCATGCACAATGGATTAATGGTGAGAATTTCATAATCCTGTTAATGAATACTTAAATGCAATATTTAATGGGAGGTAGTCAAGCATACTTTTACATATAGTTTCATTTTCCCTTGCCTTCTTTCTCTGTTACTGAAATATTAAGTAATTGAACCTCATTTTGTCCAACTGCTGGTAAAGAATTGTCAGTAAAATTCAACATATCTTCATGTTTAATAATTTTAATA
Source organism: Muscicapa striata striata (assembly GCA_030060385.1). Lineage (NCBI taxonomy): Eukaryota > Metazoa > Chordata > Aves > Passeriformes > Muscicapidae > Muscicapa > Muscicapa striata. The sequence goes on from JAREIS010000081.1 coordinate 715,391, forward strand.
ACATACTAATTAATTTTAAACAATGGGGGTTTGGTTGTTTGTTTACTTAATGCTCCATATTTCTGAATTTAGTGTTTGGGGAACATGATAACTCTGCCAGCTGATATGTCAGACTGCAAGTTCTCCCAAATTAATTTGCATTATTAAGACTCGTACCTGGTGTCTTTCGTCTCCACAGACTGAAGTTTCTTAGGACAATTTGTGTCAAGAACCCCAAAAGAGGAGATGGAAGCAGATGTATTCAACAAAGACTGCCAGCCAGCTCCTTGGTTGTGATCTATTGGCTGCCTGCAGCATCCAGACTGATGGCTGGAACCAATAAAGCTTCCTCAAAGGAGGCAGCAACAAAGTAACCACAATGCATTTGGGTTTTTTCCTTCTTTTTTTTTTTTCCCTCCTTCCTTTCAAGACTGTCATATACAGGAGTCAATGTGGTGATTTAAAGCTAGGGCTTGTTTGAGGGAAAATAGTGCAGTTGATTTCTCTGTAGAGAATTAATAGAGAGCTCTATTTATGAGGACTCTGTTTCATCCTTTAAGCAGGTTGCTTAGTTTTCTCCATTGCTTCTGAATTATAAACCCACCAAATTTAATGAGGTTAGCTTAAAATTTATTTACTAAAAGTAGTAAGTGACTGAACAGAGGATGGGAGAATATTCCCCTCATTTTCCCTCCACACTACTTAATTTGAATGTTTACTTTTGTGACAGTGCATCCCATGGGATAAATCTAATTCCTTAAATACATGAATGAGATAAATATAAAGAACCATTGAAAAGTGAAAAGCAAAAACTTATTTCTCATGACCTTTCTTAATTGCTAAAAATTATTTAACTCCTGGCCAGGTAAAAACTTATAAAAATCAACATATTTGTTGATTCTTTTAAATTTATGTTTACTGATTATACTGCTTAAACATATTTCATTCTCCTAAATTTGATAAATTAAGGACCCTTTTGGATTGAACATGGACCATATATATGTGTTTGAGTTTGGAATTTGATTTATCTAAAGGGGATTTATACCAACATTGGTACTTCACATTCTTTGGCTTTAATTGATCATTTAATTTATTTAATTTAACTGTAACTTTTGCAAAACCTTCTGTATTAACATTCAGTAAGGACATGAGAAATGAGACCTAATTGTTATTTTTGGAACATGTACTCTCTGTTTTGACAAATCTGGTTTTATGAATCATTGACTATTGTCAAATTAATCTCTAGAAGACTTAGAACTACCAAAAATCAAAGGGAGGATTTTTTTTTTTTTAAATCTGTAATGTTCATGCATATTTGTAAACTAATTTATGATATTTCCTGTAAAGGTGAGTTGGAAATTTTCAGCAAAGTAGAGCAAAAGATAGTGAAATGGAGATATTTGGTCTATCACAGAGGGAAGTCTTCATACTTTCCTTTTCTATCTTTGTCCTAAAAAGGATAAAATTATTTATTTTTGCTTATGGTTGACTTGAAGGTGCACATAACCAGTTTATATCAGAAAGTCCAATACATGTTTACCTAACATTTGCTTCAACAGCACGTCAGAATGTCTGTAGTCATTGAGAAGAACATCAATATCAGAAACTTGAGAGATTAGAATGTTAAAAAGAAAACTTGATTTAAGATAATCATAATGAATTTATGTGGTGATGCAGTAAAAATGCATACCAGATTTCTGTAGACATTTAGACGCCAAGCCTGAGGACTTCTGAAGGAGAAATGAGCACACAAAAGCAATTTCATTTCCCTTTGGTCAAATTTATGTCACACACAAACACGCAAAGGGTACATTCTCCAAGGCATAGAAAATTGAAAACAGTGTTGATTTGATTGTTGTTGATGAGGATCACTCAAATATTTAACAATGAATATGATAAATGAAAAGATGCACCGTCTGTTTACGTAATTTTTGCAAGTGTAGAAAGCATGCTTGAGAAGGAACTGTTAGTGTTGTGTATGTAATCTGCCCCTCGATGAGATCACCTCTCAAATCATATCTTTTCTGGAAAAGGTTATAAGCTTTGCCCAGTTGAATCTGACACATATATGTGGATTTTTGCTGAACCACAGTTTTGGTCTTGAGTTTTACTCTTTGTGTGTTGGTTTGGTTTGGGTTGGTTTTTGGTTTTGTTTTTTGGTTTTTTTTTTTTAAATATATATTTTGATTTGGGTTTTTGTTTATATGGTAAACAAAGAATAGAAGGATAAATGGAAGTATCACGTTGCCTAAATCTAACAGTTGTGTAGTGAAATCTAAATATTAACAGTCATAAAATAATTTTTTTCCCTTTCAAATTCTAAATAACAGCTACTTGAGTGAAAATTGAGAGGAAATATTTTCCAAAACTTTTCATTTTAAAATTTTGTATGTAAGCATTCTCAGGATTTTTTTTTCCCTGACTACAGGAAACACATATGTCATGCCCCCTAATGCAGGAGAGGTTTATATTCCTTCAGAAAGTTCTATGACACTTCTAATTTTTTTTTCACACTGTTAGTTTTTGATTCTAGAAAATTTCCATGAAGAACAAGTGCCTCTTCGCCACAGGATATAACCACAGGGAAAGTGGTTACCATTTAAAAAATAAAATTAAAATACATCTAAGCCTTTATATTATCCTCCATAGGTAAAGGAACACTGCATTGGAAATAAGAAGGAAAAAATCCAAACTGCATGAGTGCTAGTATGCAACTATTTTAAAACCTCAGGCTGGTCCACAATAAAATAAAAAGTTAGAAAAAGAAAGAGATGCCTTCTTTTAAGACACTGTTCAGTTAGGTCAATAGCACAGTTAGCAGAGACTATCATGCAACAAATCTCCAATTTTAATTTAAGATAGAATGTTTGAAATACTTTAAATTGTGCTTCACATGCATTTTATTAAAGCTGACAAACACATCTAATGCGTGTGCTCATGTGCATACGAGAAGAAGAGGGGAATTTATATAAAAGTCAAGCTCAGGTAAGCTTTTTTGTAACAAGTAAAATGAGAGCTGTACCTTAGCAGCCCTCTTGAATCAATACAGTGAAGTTGAGTTCCTTATTGATTCTCCTGATAAAATGATGCAGTTGTCTCTCTCCCCCTCTCCCTCCTTCTTCCCTATAATACAGTAGAGCATTAAAGAAGCAGAATAAGTACATTTACAGCCTTCTTAGTGCTGCCCACAGGGTGCTATAAATGCACAAACTGGATATAATTGAAGCACATATTAACTTACCTTCTGTTGTACAGGAAGAACATAAGCAGGCCGTTAATGTGCACAGTGTTGAAACTCTTAACTTGGGGGATGAGAATTAGCTTGCAGTAGTAATTTGATAAGCACCTGGGAAAATTGCAAGCTTCATTTCCTGCAACGTGGAATATGATTAAAAACAGAATATATTATTATCAGGGGTACCATTAAAAAATGTGTAGACAGCATTCTATGATGTTAAAACGGAAATTGAAAGTTGTATCCAGATGTTGAAGATGCTGCCTGTTAATTATTGTCTACCACAGTGCATTGAAAGTGCAATTCAATTATTTGCTTTGTCAAGCAATATTTTGATTAACTTGAACGTTAATTTTGTACATCTGGTGTTTTTCACACTGTGATAAAGGCAGTGTTGAGGTATGCTACTCTGCCAACAGCCTCTTCAAACAACAGAAAGCCCATGTGCAAAGCAAGAGTAAACCACAATAAATAAAGAGCCTTTCCCATTCCTCCTCCCCCACTTTTTTTTTTTCTTTTTTTTTTTTTCTTTTTTTTTAGAGAGGAAGAAAAAAGAAAACTTTCTCAAAGAGCACTCAGTATTAGTACACAATTTAGCATGTATTTATGAATATGGAATTTGAAATTATATTTATCTCCTTATTGACCATAGGCTTGTCTGGGGTGTCATGTGCTCTTTCTCAATTCCATATAAAATTAAAGCCTTAACTAAAAACAAAACAAAACAAAACAAAACAAAACAAACACACACCCACACACACACACACACACCCACACCCACACCAACAAAACACTTCCACCAACAAAAAAACCCTGCAACAGCAAAAAAAACCCAAACCAAATAATGCAAACTCACCCCAAAAAAACCCCACACCATCACCACAAAAAAAACCCTGCAAAAAACCCCAGCAGAAACAAACACAATCACAATCAACCAGAAACAAACAAACAAACAAAAAAACACTGAATAAGGAAAAATAAATTCAAAACTTCCTGTAGGTATCATTTGTATAGGCGCTCCTTTTCATGGCTCCAGGGGATATTTTGTAGTGGTCTGTGGGTGTCATTTGTGTTTCCTTTGAGGGCTGATAAGGTTTTTAGGTTGGTGGGGTTTTTTCGTTTTCAGTTTGTTTATCATTTTGAGTCTCTAGCAAAGAGTTTCTGTGCAGGTTGGGACTGGAAATGATGTTCCAGATAGTACTGGCTACCCCAAGGGAAACTGCCTGAACTGAGGAGGAGCTGGCAGCTGCAGGGCAGAATATACATCACATTAATCTCCCCAGCAGCAGCATTCTGCTTCAGAACGTGCTTCCTTAGACCTGCAGCAGGATTTATGGCTGGCTTGGCTGGCTCATTCTCTATTGCTTTTAAGACTTGCACTTTCTCTGCTCCCCTCTCTGTGGGCTGTGATATTTCTCAAAAGATTCAGTTGGCTCTCAGCATTTTTTCCCATTAAATAATTGATTTTTATTCAGCATTGATACAGAAATTATTTAATTAGCTGAAAGCTACTGTCAGGTGGCATGCAGGGAGAACTTTTATTACCAACTGAAAAACCTTACATATTTGTGTAGAAGACAGTGGGAAACAGATGGCAGTTATAGGAAGTAGGAATTGCTGAAAGGTGAGAGGATGTAAATGGGTATTTTTCCTTCTTCTGAAGTGAAAACATAAATTACATATAAGTTTTTAAAATATTTTCTTCTCCCTCCAGGAAAAAACAATCTTTCTTCATTGTAGTATGGCATGGAATACAAGTAGTTTCTTCAGTTCAAGAGTACTGCATGATTCAAAAGAGTGAATTTAACTTATTCAGCAAAATAACACATTTAAGAGACTGGAACCTGGTATGAAAAAATGTTGATTCAATCTACTTAATGACTTTTGTGGCATCATGAACAAATCATGTATTCCCCCTCGGTTTATTTTCTTTCTTAACCACAGAACAGTGATATGAGGGCAAATATGTTAGACGTCATTAGGGAGATAGAACAGAATTGAATTAAAATAGCTATTCTAGAATAGCCTTCCAGAGCAGAATATGTGTTTGTCAAAATATTTAACATTGAAAAATAAAAAAAATTAAAAAAAAAAATTTTTTAGAAAATATGTGTGTGAGTGTGATGAACATTACCCAATGACTGTTAAATGAAGAAGCTCTAATAGTCAAATGTTTAGATTCTACTAGCTCTCTCAATTTTGTATACATAGAATTGTATGAAGAGGAGGTATGGATAGCCTTGTGAATGCATAATCAGAGTAAAATTCATGTAAACAGAATGCTTCTAGTAGCCTTTATGTTCAATTACTACATTAACAATAGTTTGTACAACAGAAGTATGATTATTTATGTTTCACAAAATTTAAGCAGTCCAATAACCTGATTTTATTTTTCAGTCTCCACATAAAAGATTAAAATTGAGAAAGTAGATTATTTTGTTTGGTTGGTTGGTTGATTGGTTTATTTTACGTGTAGTAGAACAAAATCTGTAGGGCTTTTTCTGTCAGTTTTAGTTTTTGAAAAGTGAGAGTTAATATGGGACACTTGAAATCACAGAAAAATCATTGCCTCAGGGATATTGGGGCACTTTATTCTTCATAATAAGTTTGTGAAGACTATAAGAATAACAGAGGGATTTTTTCATAAAAATAAAATTACTGAAAAGTATAAAACTCTGCCTTTCTAGGCCTTCAAGATTTTATATCAAATGTAAAATTATTTTAAAGTCAATTTCAGAATAAAAATGTTCTAACTCATCAAAATTAGCAAAGTAAATTAAACAGGTTTGCAAGTGAGCTTTTTTTGTGAGTGAAATGAAGATTGTGTGTAGGCAGAAACCTACTACTCAGTAATTTTTAATATTTTTTTATTTTTTATTATTTGATTTTTTGCTGTCTTTTTTTTTTTTTCCTATAATCTTTCCTGTTTATGTAGATTTTTATGTATATTATGGTCGTTGTGTCTCAAGTCTAACAATGACATGTGCAGTTACCTCCGTGGAGGAATTTTCCTCATTTTTAAGGATATTTGAAATAATCTAGTTTGACTGAATAAGAAATTTAGTATCACAATATTTTATGACCTTTAGCGCCTTTATTTCAATCTTGTCTTGCAATAAATTTGTTTTAATATCCTTTTTTCACAGGTTCTTTTAAATCTAAATATTCCTTCAAAGTTTTATCACTAGTAATAATTGTGTTACAAACAAGATAATTTTCTCATTCTCTTTTAAAGAGGATTTGCAAAATTCCAGTCACAGCTGCTATTCTTTCATAATTTTTTTGAAAAATATCTGCATAGCTTTATGGAATTATTCTGAATGTGGATAAAACAATAGCTTAATTTACCAAATCACATGCACATAAATTACAACTAGTCAATTATTTCAAGTGGGCTCTCAGGATTTTTGTCTGTTTGGAGTTTTCGTATAAACAATTTTTGAGAGTTTGTTGTTTTCCCCATCTTACCTCCGTGTGCTAAAATAACTGAGAAATTCACAATAAGTTAAACCATTGCAGGGTGTTTCAGAAGCTGAAAACACTATCTGAATGTTCAAGTAAGGTGAATGATATTTTTCTTCGCATTCTTTAAAACTGCTTCCAAAATCAGAATATAGCCTCTTGTCATATCCTTGAATGTTAAGTCTTATGATTTTTTTTTGTTTATTAGTTCTTTTTATTTTTATAGGAAATAATATGACTGATAACCCTGTCTCTTGGAATAAAGTAAAGCCTTGAGGTTAAAGCTGTCTAGACTCTTTTTTCAGTTTGCTTTCTGACCTTTTCTTGTATTACAGCAAGTGAACTAACATCTGACAAACCTTTAATTTTGGCAGGTTAGGCTACATGTTATTTGGAAGAAAACTACACTTGAAAACAAATGTCTTCAAACTTTAATACTTTCATATTTCACAGTTCAACAGAATTTTACTTCTATCATTTTTTCTGTTCTTTCTTTAAGCAAATAATTTTTCTAGCATTTGAATTATTTTGTAGAATTCAATCAAGATTTTCAAGCTGGAAAACACTCAGCTTTGAACTCATGCAGCAAAAAGGCAAAATTTTGCTGATTTCTTATGATATCACTCCTTTGAATAGCTTGACCTATTTTCAGTAGTTATTGCTCCTCTGACAACTGCTTTTTTAATATCAGTCTATAAAAGCTATATAAGTTAATGTGTTTTTATTTATCTCGTATTTTTAAGTGTAAGACCAAGGGAACACCGATTGCATCATTCTTAATCACAGTGCTACAACAAATATTCCAGAAGCTTTTGTCTGTGAGAATAACAGGCATAGAAATGCCACATAAAGCTTCTGTGTTCAAGGGTGCATATAAACTCACATGCACGTTATATAAACTCTTCTCCTTCCTATGGAAGAGACCAAATATAAGATTGAATGGTGACTGGCTCCTGAATGAAGGCTCCCACGAGGCATCTGAGACACAAGTTCTGCTTCAGGAGGAAAGAAGGAGGGAAGAGAAGTATGAGTTGCCCAGTCTGTGGTAGTACTCATACCCTGCCTAGGGTCTGTTCAACCTGACTTTGAATATTTCAGGAGAAGTGGAATCAAACCCCTCTCTGAGCAACCTGCCTCAGTATTTTACCATCCTCATTATAAATAATTTTTTCCTTATACGTAATATAAATTGATTCTCCTTCAGTTTAAACAATTATCTCTTGTCATGTCACAACAGGCCCTGATAAATATATTTATCTCCATCTTCCTTATAGGTCTCCTTCATGTACTGAAAGACCACAATAAGGTCTCCCTGGAACTTTCTCTTCAGACTAAACAACCTCCAACTCTCTCAGGAAAGCCTCATGAAAGAGGTGTTTCATTCCCCTGATCACTATCGTGGCTCTTTTCTGGACTTGTTTCTACAGGTCCATGTCCTTTCTGTGTGGGAGTCAGCCTGGCCTGTGTTCCAGGTCAGGCAACCATTACCAAAAAAGACCTGTACCCCAACCCTAGGCCTTGGCAGGCATCTGTTAGAATTGTGGCAACTCCAGTTGTTGTTGTACCAAGGAGTTATGGGATTGCCCATGTTAATGCCTCATAAATATTCCCAACCCTCATTTTCCTGTCATCATGGCCACTCCCAGCCCCTAGAATATTCTTCCCTCTTTGTATCCCCATTGGCCCTCGTTTGACGCAGGGTCCCACCCAGCCCACCCCCATTGGACCCTACCTTTGTTTATCCCACCTCGGTACCACTTTCCCCTATACCCATTGGATCCTAACCTTGACTCCATCCCTTTCCTGCCCCACATTTATACCCTGGACCTCCCTCCATCTTGGCCTTCGACCATCAACTCCTACTGTGGTTATTGTTCGGTTTTTTGGGTCTTGTCCCACATTTGTTTTCACTATTATTAAAGTATTTTATGTTGCAAGTCGTGGTCGTCGCACCGCTCTTCTTTTATTTTGCCATGATAGCCCTAATATCTGAGGAACCCTAAAAGTATTGTTGGGGATCACCCTTACCCCCAACGTTTCTGTACTTAGAACTCCCGGGATAAACAGAGTAGTCCGGTAGGGTCCCATGAGAGTGAAGGGCAGAATCCCTCCCTTGCCCTGCTGGCCACAATGCCTTTGATGCAGGCCAGGACACGTTGGCTTCTGGAATGCACATTGTGGGGTTTTATCTGCTTTTTATTTCTTAGCACCCCCAACTGCTACTCCCCAAGGCTGCTCTCTACTTGTTCAACCCCTAGCATATACTGGATTGGGGGATGACCCAATCCAAGTGCAGGACCTTGTACTTGGTGTTTTTGAACTTGATGAGTTCCCATGGGCTCACTTCTGCAACTTGTTCAGGTCCCTCTAAATTGCATTCCATCCTTCAGGTGTGTCAACTGCAACACTCAGGTGCTTGCAAACTTGTTGAGGAGGCAGTTTATTCCACTGCTATTGGTTAAGTTATTTTTAATTTATGAAAACAGAGAAGTTCTTTTCCTGGTTGAAGGAACAAAGATTAAATGTTTTATTGAATATACAAGGAGAATACTTAGCTTTGAAAGAAAAAGCTGTGTTTTGATTTTGCTGGATTTAATGTTTCATTTGGATTTTCTGGTTCTGTTTAAACAGAAGACAACCTTGGTTAAATATTCTCCACAAGCAACTCTAGTTGATATATTATTTATCTTTTTATTTGTATATTTGATTTTGGTTTTTTGCCTCATCTTGAGCAAATAAGACTTTGTGGTCTATAGAATCAAAATGTACAATAATGATTTACAGCATATTCCTAAAATATTAGTATTTTCAGAAATGTGGAGCTTCCATGAAAATTTAAACATGTATATACATCAGTTTCCTAGGAGTTTGACAACTCAGTTGGGATTTCGTGATGTTCTTTTTGGTATATTTTACAGTTAGTATCTGTTCTGCATGCTAACTACTATGGAGGGTGAAAGGCTAAAGCCAGGTTAGCTTTGTTTTTTCAGCCTTAACAGAGTTTCACTTTCCTGCTTTCTCCCTGTGATACTTTGACTGTAAGTGCTGTAGTACCTGAAAGATTGAGGATGGAAAGAAGTGTCTCAAGTAGCACTCATAAGCTGGAACATGCAGACTGGGCACAGGGTTCTTATCCTTTTCAGACTATATGTCTGATGGGTTCCAAATTGAGTATGATACCTTACAAGGTTAAGAAAATATATTTTATAATTTTGAGGAATCTCTCTCTTTTTAAATACAGAACTATTCCAGCACAGTAGTGGAAAAATGAAACCAAGTGTTATATGTTTGCAAATTTGTTTATTCAGTGGATTTGGCTTCCAGAATAAAATGAAAGGTGGTTTATGTGTGAGAAGACCTTGGGTATATGGTTTATATCAACAAATGACCATGTAAAGTAGTCAACAGACTAAAAGACTCATAATGCAAGCTGTACTGATTTAATTGTCCAAGTAGCCTCTTAGCCTAGTGCAATAAAACATTGACATTTTTCTATTTTCACAAAACTCGTGTGAATTAAAATTCCAGAGTAAAAAAAAAAAAAAAAAAAAAACAAAAACAAACCAACCAAACAAAAAACTACAATGCTGAGCAAATTTACACTGAGAAATTTTCAAATTAATGAAAATGTTGCCAAAGTGAAGTTACATAAGCAGGATGACTAGAATTTCCTTTCATTTATTGCAGAAACCTTTGCAGAAAAGGAAAAGTGTGGGATATTGGCATCTCTGCGATCTGAGTATTTAGCGACATGAGGGCTTTGAAACAATCAAGGGATAAGTGACTGCATCAATGAACAAAATATTGATCTTGTTCTGTTGAAGTAAAAGGATTTCTGTAAATAACTTAAAGAATTATACAACACCAATTCCTTTGGTTAACTGAATCTGTTCCAAATTTCCCCATTATTACTGAGCTCTGAAAATGGTCTAATCTTCAAACTCATTTAAGAATGTGTTTAGGATTTGGCTGGGATAGAATTTACTTTCTTCCTGGTAGCTTCCCAGATGAAACCAGGACAGAATCATACCAATACAGTGTATTGATTATGGGATTTTTTGATTTAGCAATCAAACTGTAATCTGAAACTCTAAGAATCCTAGAAATTATATACTGGAAAAGCTGATTCCTATTGGAAAACTGTTTAGTTCAGAAAGTTCCATATGTGCCACTTAGCTAAATAAGATATGCCATTAGGATTGTATTTGGAGTAATTAAAATCAATTTCTCTGCGTATTATCTTAAGTATTCTTTTATATTTTCTGTTTATTTATTTGCAAATTCACATTTGCTTTCATTTCCCTCTTATAGAATAAACAATTATTAATACAAAAAAAGCCCCAACAGATTGGTAATAGTAGTCAAAGGGCTTTTGAGTAAATAGGTCTTTCATTCTGTGGAAAATCTGTTGAACTCTAGCTATGCGAGGGTTTCCAGAGTTCATGGGTATACTGAGGTGTCTTTTCTCTAATCCCAATATTGATGAGACTTTTGAGATATAGATTTTTTTCATCCAAGATAATATGGCGGATACTTTGAATTTGGACCCATTTGTGGGAGCAAACTTGTTGTTGCATGTAGCTTTTAAAATACCTTGTAATAATCTGATACTATTGATGATGAAATATTTTTGACCTTATAAAAAAATTAACATTTCTAACTTCCCTCTCTTCCCTAGCAGTGATGAAGCACTGATCAGTGCCTTCAGTGTAATGTTATTCAATGAGTTTTAAGTGCTCTAAAGTGGATATAGTTAAGTAGAAGCTATGAAAGTGCTTTGTAACAGTTGAGAGAAATAATTTTATTGAGTGATAGCTTTTGAGATTTCTTTCTGTACCTGGAAAAATTAATGTAATTGCATGGTAATATCCATTCTCTCAAAAACTGCAGTCCTCTGGTGGGGAAAAATGCCACTGGTTTTCTGTCTGGCTTGGGAGGTTGGGCAAAATCTTCTTGCTACATTGGGATGAGTTTGTGAAAGCCAACTAAGCTGAGCAAAATGTGATCTGAATGTTGGTTTTACACATCATGCCAGTGCTCTTGTGTGTGACCACATGCAATGTAAGATTCCATTTAGCATTATTGTGATCTGTGACTGAGTTATTGTTATAGTTTGATTTTTTTCTCTCAAATTTCTTGCCGTGTTTTCATGTTCTCTTTGCACCTGAAATATAGTCCTAAAAGTATTTACCAAACATAATTTTATTTAAGTGCTCCAGAAGTTTTTTCCCAGTATTTATACAAATTTTAGGTGACAAGAGAAAAATCTGGGAGAGCACTGGAGTACTACCAACCTTCAAGGAACTACATTCTCACTGTAGAATTATAAAACTTCACTAGATGGTAAATGGAAGTTACAGTCTAGCCAGATTAGGAAATTTGAGATGGTAGGTTTAAGTTGCTTGTTCTAATTCCATGTCAGAGCCACAATAAAATATTTTGGATATAATGTTAAGAAAGTACCTCACCCCATTTTAAGGTTTCCTTCTCTTGTTATATGTATTTCCCCAGCAAAAATATTGTTAGAGTTGGTGCATGAATTCAAACTCTTGTAGTTAGTTTTGAGAAAAGCCCAGTTTGATTAAATCTTATCTAAATGAAGCTGAAATCAATTGTATTGGGTATTAATATGATTTTCTGGTAAAATCAATGTTGTTTCTTAGTAACTTTAAATTTTCTTTCGATATTAAACATTGATAAGAGAGGAAGCAAGAAGCATGAAACAGCACATGTGGAAGAGTATCACCAACATGAAAGAAAATTTTATATTAAATTATGAATATTATGGGTTGTGACAATAGAATTTCATAACAAATTTTGATTCTTCTTCTCACAAGATATGAAGGAACTACTTTTACCACCCACCTTGAGAGACCTTTGGTTAAAGTTGAATCAAATAATTGGAGTTGAGTGGTCTAAAGAAAGATTCTACTACAGGAGAATACACCCCACTTGAACTGATTAATCATGATATCTCTTTCAACCACTCTGCCTCTAGACATCTACCTGACAACTGTTACTTTACACTGTTAATTTTTGTGAGCAGTGGCCTAGAGAATGACATGTGGGATTTAATAATTCTTCACTGCTCATTTGAAGTGCTCTGTTGATGACAGTAAGCATATAAACAGGGGAGATACATAGAGATATAGATATGGATCAGAACTTCAATTAGTTTAGAGCTTATGGATCAGTTCTGAAGTTGTTGAATAGACGTATTTTCTTTCTTCTGATAGTGAATGAAATATCTTTAAGTTTACATTTTATGCTCTGAATGAGGAAACTGTGTTGATCATATTCCCATTCCAGTATTCATCTTCTGAATAAGTGGAATGGAGAAAAAGAATATGTACCTGAAGGTAGTGTTAAGTCATGGCAGTATCTCTCTGTCAACAATCAGTAGTCCTTATTGTCCACAGACACTAAATTAGGAAGGACAAAGAATAATCTAGAATTGTAGGAAGGCCACAGCAAACTAAGAATTCAGAAAAGCAGAGATTCCTGGATGTATCCCAATAAAGACTTCTAAAAAAAAAAAATCATTTGAAATTGGTAATATAAGTAGACCAGAAGAGAAAAACCTATAGTTATATAAACATACTTTTGTTTGGCTTTGTCGTCTGTCAAGGAAAAAAAACAAAATGCATTAAAAAATGAAGGTATCTCCTTTATCTTGTAGTTCCACTGCAAGAACTGTTTATAGGATGGCAGGTAAATTTTATATGCATTTGGCTTTCACCCATTGTACCTCAGGTACTTTGTCTTTGCAAATTTCCACTGAAAGTAATCCTTTGAAAACAGTTTGGTTATAACTCTCGGGACTGCTAAAATGTTACAGAATTTATCGATTCATAGAACAGACAACATAAATATTTCAGAAGATAAGTTGGAGTAGAAATCGCTTCCACTTATAGCCTTTTCCTTTTTTTGGTGTACATTATCTTAAATCTTTATTCAGCCTGAGATGAGGGTAGTGATGGCAATGGTAGGATTTTGTTAAATTTTTTTTTCCCCTGAATAAATTTAAAATATCTTAGGTCACTAAGTCCCATGAAAAAACAATAAAAAAAAAAGCCCAAACCCAAACTGCAAACCTTGAGATAATTTAATTTGATGTGCTGAGGTACTATGTTGCAATTACATATTAAAGAAAACAATCTTCTTTTTAAGAGAAAAATTTGAAAGTTTGTAGGGACATTTGTGACAAGTCAGGACAGAATATTATTATTTTGCTAGTGAATTAATAGCTGGTGAATTGAAAAATGCAGTGTTCTAAATGGTCTTAAAACTGAAATCAAAGTGACCAAAATTTTGCTGATATTATGGAATTAGTCCCTTATTTCAGTGATGTGTCAAAGTGAGAATTGTGCTAGGGCTTATAATTTATTATAGGGATTCTTTGAAACAATAATATGACAAAATATATATATTGTGTCTTTGTTATTTGTTTGAGGCCATCAGACTTAGTTGATAGATCCAAAAATGCAGCTCAGTCTGTGGATTTTCTGAATCACCTGCAAGTACTGCTGTTTTATTGCACAGGGTAGTGATGTCTGTGCTGTCACATTCTCCCCAGCTTCAGCTCAGATTAGTGGGCAGCTCATTTCTTCAAAGCAGTTTCACTAATGGGATTTATAGCATTGGAAAGGAGAGATTATCAAGCCTCCAATCCCTATTTTCCTTGTCAATAGATCTGATAATCGAAATCTAGGAAAGGAGCCAACTCTTCTGAAAAATGCGTGTAATATTGTAATGAAAATGAGGACATAATTGCACTTGTAGACTATGTAGAGAACCATGAATTATGACCCATAACTGTGCCCTGTAGCTTGAGAATAAGGTCTGTATTTTCACAACTCTGAAGTGGTTCAAGAATGTGTTAAATATTGTCATGGAAGCTAAAAGAACATTATGGTGCATGTCACTTTAACTAGCTGTTAAATATGTATTTCAGTATTTAATGCATACTAGTAAAATATTGAACTTGAATTCAAAGATGATATCATTTTTGGTTCTTTGCAGACTGGGAACAGGTCATCTTTCTAACATACAGAGAGAAAACTACCTCTGCTATGATCCCTCTTCCACTGATTGCTTAGATTATTTTGCTAGAACACACAGGATCCTAAAGAAAGCTGCAACAGAGATAAATTTAAATAGATTTTGTAAGATAGGCCTTTGATAAAAATGAGAGTTTATTTAAAAATGCATGCTTCTTGATAGGCATTTTTTAAAACAACTGACTTTCTCTCTTCTTCCTAAAATACTCAGGTTCTAATATGTTCTGGGCCGATTCTTTGGCATAACTCCAGTAGTTTCTGGGGTGGACTGTATGGTGTCCCTGGAAGTAATTTTTAAGTCGATAGCAATAGGAAACAAACAATAAAATACCTTTCAAGATAAAGGATTTTCCTGGTATTTCTCATAATAAATGTCTTCTTTCAGCTGGTGAAAGGAAAATCTTTCTCTCAGCATTTCCTAGGAAAGTTTTTCTATGTATGGAGATGCTGAGTATTCAGTAAGGAAGTTTTGAGACAAAAACTTGGAACGGATATTTAAATGACATTTTTAAAGGTCCTCCAGGATAGTTTATCTGCTGCTATAATTAGGACGAGCAAACTTTTCTATTTATCCTGGCCATTCATTTGTTCATTCATGTATTAGTCAGGTTTTTTCAGGTTTGATTTTTTGCATATTATAGTCTTCCTTTTCATCAGAGCAGCTCTGATAGACTAATTTTCCCTTACACATTTAAGCTCTGTTCAGAGGTCTGGGCAAAGAGAAGATATTATATATATATATATATATATTTTTTTTTTTTTTTTTTTGTTTGTTTGTTTGTTTTGGGTTTTTTTTTCTTTTTTTTTTCTTTTTTTTTTAGAGGAACCTGTACCCAGTTCTCTGCTGAGGAAAACAGGAGTATTTTCCCGAGTGCAGGAACAGCACACTCATGAAGTTTTCTCTGTAATTAAACTGTGGCATTGTGCAGGCCAACTAAATGTTTGCTAACAAGAAAGCAAGGCACTAACTGGGGGGAAAAAAAAAATTAAAGTCATTTACATCTTTCTGAGCAGCAGCACAACCTGGCACAATCTCTCCAGTGGTGTTGCTTACCCATCAACAGGTTCATGACTGGATGAGTCTCATTAAGAGAGAACTTAATCATTTTTTGGCAAAAAATGACTCATAGGTCCTGGTGAAAAGGATTCCCTGATCCTGCTGATAGTCAGTTGATGGATGACCTTGGACAGACAATGCCTGGTGAACCCCCACATCCCCATTTTTATGTTAGGATGGGTAATACCAGAGACATTAACTATCAAAAACTGTTGCTGGACACAGAGTGAGATGGAAAATGCCTCCCAAAACTCTGTATGACTTCTGAGGATTGCACCATAGCTCTGTTGGTATTCCCCAGCTTGGTGCCAGTGCTGTCTGCCACACACTGGGAGCAAGGTGGATGGTTATTAAGTTCCTCAAATGCTGTCACTTGACTGCAAGTTTTACTTAGCCCACAGCTTAACCTTCTGGCTCTCTTAAATCCCCCAAATTATCCTCAAATCTTTCAAATTAGACATAAATCCCTTAAATTATACTCAAATAACGTGACAGTAATGGACCTGGGGATAATTACTGCTGTAATGGACTTGGAGAAGATTCTGTGTTCTGTCCAAGTAATTTATTAGCATAATTATAATGCTTTTTTTTTTTTTTTTTTTTTTGGCAGTTCATGTGCTGATGAGCATGGCTCTTGCTGGGTTCCATGGAGCTGCTGATCAGGATAAGCAGAAATAAATCTCTGGAAAACACCTTTGGGCAACCAGTACTTAGAGTTTTATTTCAGGGTGGTAACAAAGCTAAAGGCTACTTTGAGGTCTCAGCACCATAGCAGAGATCCCTATCAACCCCATTTCCAACATCAGCATTTCCTGCTCCCTGGTCAAAATTAGTACCTATGGCAGAGAAATGCTGACATCTGCCCCTAGTCTCTCCCCTGTGCACCACCTGCCCCCAGTAAAAAGTCCTCAGCCATCACTCAGGTGCTGGTACAACACAGCAGCCACCAGTTCTGACCTCGTTTATCTAAACACTTCAGGGTTTTCCTCTTTAACAAATCTGTCTCTTTATCTATTATTTCCACCAGAGAAGTAACTTCAGTGTGCACTGTCTCTTTGCTTAGCAGCAGAAAATTTTTACCCAATTCTGTTTTCCATTATCAATCTGCATTTTTTAACTTCCCAGTGGTGCTCAATGTAAACAGCTCCATGGTCTGAGCATTTATCATGAGCCTTAACCTCTATCAGCAACAGCAAGGTTGATCCTCAGGTCTCCAAGGAGGATCTGCAGATCCTCAATGGACCCAGTGTCTAAGAGGTATAAACTGGTTTGATAGTTGTCTTCTTGTGCCTCAGAGTCAACCTGAGCTTGGTACATACTTGGTAGCATGGCAGGTAAAACCCAACCTGAAAAGAAAAAAATCATATTAAAATTGTCTGCATTTTCTCATCATATTCTGTTTCTTCCTCAAAGAGAACCACTGGACCAATTTGCACCTCTTAGGCACTTGATCCCTTGGGGATCCATGGACTCTCCTTGGACCACTGAAGAACTGGATCCTGACAATCCTTCTGGAAGCACATCCTGAACATTGCAGAGGACACAGCAAGCAGGTGTTGGACCTGATGTGCATAAGCACCTTTAACTCCAGATGTGACTGTGAAGGCAAACATGAGCACTTTTATGTGCAAGAACACAAAGCTAGTTGACAGTAAAGGTGACAAAGCTTAGACCAGCCTTGATGGCAAGGCTCTCTCATGCTGCTGAGGTAAGAACTGTGGCTCTAATTCCACATTCCATATTTCTGCTCATTAACTGGTAGTAGAATGGCTTTCAAGGCTGTGTAATTCAGATCCCTACAGGTCCATCCACAGGCTTTGCTGCTTACAGCAAACAACATAGCATTCCCCCTGCTGTTAACAAGAGCTTTTTTCTCTGTTTATAAATAATCTCATATTTTCTAAAATATTTTTACAGGCCTGGAAATAATTTGGCTTTTTTTATGCTGAAAATATTTTTCAGCATAGGAGGCAGGGATGAAGAAGAAATATTCATGTCTTTACAACTAAATGTAAGGGACAATTGCCCTCCCCTCTACCTTTCCTCTCTCACTCACTAAAGGAGGAGAAGGCTCCACAGAAGACAATTTAGAGCACCTCCCTCTCTGCAAAGATTATGTAGTTATGCAAATTAAAAGCCATCACTTGCATCAAATCTCACAGCATAAACAATTCTCTTTTTTTCTTCAGAGACAAAAGAAGGGTTAGATCTGTACGCATGATAAGTAGATTTACAGCTCTTTAGGAGATTTTTTTCTTCTGCTTAACTTCCCTTAATGCTACAAAACTGTACCTTACTACATTTAAAATTTGTCTTGATAAATCTTCTGAAACTCATTCTGCTGTTTGCCAGAGCAAAGAACTTTTACGGTACCCTCTTAACTTGCTATCCATCCATCCATCCATCCATCCATCCATCCGTCCATCAGTCCATCCACTTTATATACCACAGTTGGCAATCTCTTGGTCTTTTTTTCTATAAACCAGGAAAAACCTAAACATTTATGATTTATTTTAGTTCCACCAAAATACTGAAAGAAACTAACAGATTCTGGCTTTGGTGTGCTTTTGGTGCACTTGCAGGAAAATGAATCCATTTCTGCTCACAATCAAGCAGTTACTGGGTGTGACTCTGGAATGCTGGTCAAGTTTTGAAATGAAAACAGGACAATGACAGTTACTTAACCTTTTTTTATGTAGATGATCATGGAAATCATGCTCATCAGAGCCTGCATTCTGGTTAATAATAACTGTTTGAAAAATGTTCCACAAATTTCAATTTTAAACTTCTGTTTTGAGGAGCTTATAGTTCTTGAAGGGGAGGAGGAAGATGATAAATTGAGATCATAATTTATTACAGATGTGTTATTTCATTTTCTTTTCCCCTTCTGCTTACATTCAATACTTAGAATTTACATATTAACAGTACTAATGGCAAACAAGAAAACTAGATTTATTTGTGGAAACATTATACTGTTAAACATATGGTCTTTATTTCCTTCTAGGGAACTCCATTGTTATTTTGGCACTAGAATATAGTGTGCATAGAAAGTGGCCATGCTGGCAGAACTTCTCTGTAATTGCTCTCATGTTGCATAAATGGATCATAAAATGCTTAAAGGAAGATGTTATGGTCTGCTGTGTCAATGATCCATGTTTGAGAAAACTCAATCTTTGCCAACAGAGTACAGATCTTATTTGTGTTTAACCAGTTTAAAATATCATTTAATCAGGGAATCTGATTTTTTTTTTTTTTTTCAGAGTATTAATCTGTTAGTGTTCTAAATTAAATTTTGTATACTTTGGTGTTTTTTATCCTTAATTTAGCATCTCTTAATCATTTAGTTCTGAAGAAGACAGACTTGTTGAAACAATGAATCAGACACAATAAATTAACCACAATGTTAATGTTCTCCAGCTAACTCACTGCTTGTGACAGTTCCGTACTTTGACTAAAAACCAAACATATTTGTAGTGAAACAACCTGCACATATTCAGCAGAAAAGTAGCAGCTCAGCAATTATGTGTGGGGAAACCACACAACTGTTATCTTACTGGTAGACTTTCAAAGAGATGTTTTTAGATGTAGTTGAAATCTATTATTTATAGGAGAACTTGGGGAAGGCATAGAAAAGTCTCATTGTGAAGAATTTTGAAGAAGTATGTATATTTTCACCTTGATACAAGATTTTCTATCAGAATAAGCAAGCATGTCATTGATATTTCTTTAAAATATCCTCAGTGATGCTGATTCAGAAAGCATTTGTATTCTGCATAGACATTTTCTTGTTCTGTCCTCAAGCAGCTAATATGAGAAACACACATAATTTACCAGTGTTTGGAATCTGCCTTTATATAACCTTGTAGTGTTCCTGAATGTGTGAAGTTCTTAATAGAAAAAGTGAATTATTTCTGTTCCAAATAGTAATGTATTTCTCTTAACATCACATAGATTTACTCTATGTTGGCACCCTGAGATGTCAGTGAAGAAATTAAAGTGAGATTGTAGCTGTGGATTAAATGTAAATGATGTGTACTGTACATTTGGCAGCTTGTTTCATCCTGTCCTAAATTGGTCCTACAGCAAGTTTATTAGTACAGTCTCTGTATGATCTGTTAAAAGTTTCATAGCATTAAAATGAATCAATTAGTACTTTATCATCTGTATTATATTTATTTTATATTTTATTTTGATTTGCTAAAAGGGAGCAATGAAGTTATGACAGGTAGAAAAAGCCTAGTACAGCAGTCATTTACTGAATATCCTTACAAGCGTTCTTGTAACGTTATAATTATGGTCACATACAGTGATTGTAACAAGGTGGAAGCTAGAGAATCTGTTCATATTTATTTGCTTTTTTTCATGTTTTTTCTAAGTATTTGTTTCCTTTAAAATGTGTATTACAGAAATTAAATGAAAAACTTATATATAAGTGCACATTGATAGACAGTGGTTCTATCTCTCTTACAGAGTCCTTCTTTCCAATGGCAGCTAAATCTTGCTCATTATATGTTTGGTTCACTTGAGATAATCACATTTATGTGGACCTGTGACCTCTGATTATATTAGGTGATATACCCATATATTTACACTAGCAAAGTTCTACACTGTAGCATAATGTTAAGAAGTGTTATGAATAATTAGATTAAATTGCATAATTTGATACAATGTCCATCATATTGTGTATTTCTCAGTATTCCAATATTCCAGCTGTTGAAAACCAGATATGTATGCAAACACACAGAATAAATAGAGCCATAATATTTTAAGTATTACCTGTATCTTGCCTTGCAAAGGATGAAACTTGCTCTGCAGTTCAAGAAAATTTTAAGCATTCTTCTGGTTGATCTTATTTTCATTTCATGATATCATGGATAGGCTAAAATTATGTACTGAAGCAGACATAGAAAAATGTTTTTACAGTGTACTTAAAGCTCTGGGAGTCTCACGTTATTTCAAGGCAAATAGAAAAGCAAGTAAAAACCCACTTTACAGTTGAGGAGCGGTTTTAGAAAATGTGTGTGAACAAGTTGTTTATTAAACCTAATGCTTCAGTACTATTAAGCAAAGTGCTTAGTAAGGTACACACTCAGAAGTGATGAGAGCTAGTAGAATGCTGAGTGGTCCTGAGGAAAAAGTGAAAATTAGTAATATTTTTTAAGCATTACCTGTCTGTTGGTACTAGCAACCAAACATGTATTAGCTGAAAGTGTGTCTCTCTGCCTCTATTTATCTCTCTGACAATGGAATAGTGATAACTAAAGTAAAACAATAGAAAGTTGTAGGGCTTTTCTAAAATATCCCACCCTCACATGTTCATCTTTTTTGTAGTAGCATGAATACTGTGCAAAAAAAATCCATTGAGTTTGGTTGGTGAGTCCCCAGAGTTGTACCAGTCAGAAAGGATTAAATCTAGATGTCTCAATGAGGTATTAGAGTTGAAGAAGTCTCTTTTAGATGTTTTTTGACAGAGCTAGCCTTTTTCATTTGCTTATTAATTTCTACATTTATTTGGAATGTGGCATTGTATTTAGGTAATGATGTATACTATTAGTTTTGGGGAGGGTTGTCCATAGTCACCAAGCTCCAGTTCTGATGCTTTACAACTTACCTGAGCAAGGGAAAAATTGATTATTTAACTCTTGTAGAGTGCTTCAAACATGACAAGAACTGTGCAAGCATCTAAAAATTAATTACCTCATCTGTTCTTAAGAGAAATATTTGTGGTATTTGTAAATAAACTTGTAGAATATAGTTTTTACAATTATCAAATATGTTTGTATATTTTGGAGGTCTTTTGTTAACAAAAGACATTTATGCCTAAGATGCCATCACTCCTTACGCTAGAAATCCAAAGGGTCTACATTTGTAAATGTGATTTTTAAGTCCAGCACTTGTAAGCAATAGTCATACTGGAGGGAGAGTACACTACCATTCAAAAGTGATCATGTATGTGTCCATAATCAGACATAGGAATGACAAAACCAGATTTTATCTAATTATGGCAGAATAGAGCTGGCTTAGAGAAAGAGAAAAAAATTATGCCAGTTTATACCAGATATTGGTATGATAATGTTTTGAATACACATTATTTTCCAAGTGAAAATATTGTATTTCTACTTGTCCCTGAAAACCATCTCATATATACAGCAGCATTTACAGGGTGATTAACAGCTCTAAATTTCTGCCAAGAAAGATGGGTTTAAGAACAATTTTTAAAGTTCTTTGCCTAGTAAAAAGAGAAAACTAATTGAAAAACCTGGGAGGACTGGAAAATGAGATGCATAAGTTCTACAGTTTCCTGTGTTGATATTGATTGTATTAATAGTAGTGTTATTACTTTGATAATAGTTCAGTATGCATAGTGTTCCAGATAATATGTCAAAAAACAGGAACCTTCAGACTTAAATGAGTAGTGGAGAAAATGAACAGAAAATTAGGTGCCAAGTGAATCTCTTGTTCTAACATTAAGAAGGACTGGTAGCATTTTTGCTCAACTAGAACACCATATTAATAAATTTGTGATTGCTCATATGAAGGTCATTACAAACACTGACCACTGAGATGAATATCTGGTTGCAGATTGATGCTAATGTGGGCCCCCATCTGCAGGCAGTGAAATGATTTCTCCTGATACCACCTGAAAGTGAAATTTAGGGTGCAAAATTTAAGAACTTTTGAGTTTTTCTGAGCAAATCACCTTATTTTTAATCCTTGTAGGTCTCAACATTTTTGTGCCTTTCCAAAGAGACAGAAAAAGGCATCCTGTTTTTCACAGAAAACAGGTCTGATTATTCAAACTGGCTATTAAAACATTTCATAGCATGCACTGATCATCTCTCATCTTATTAAAAAGCTGTTGAAAAATAATTTATTATTTAGTTGCTAGCAGATGATAAAATATTCATTTGAGATAATGGCATAATCAGATTATATTTTATTGCTCTCTGTTTATTGGTCTTGATAAAGGGACAGTGGATTAATTACAATTCTCTTTTACCATCTCAGTAACAAGAAGAAATTCCACTACTGGGAAGGGAATGACTTCATTCACAGAAGAGTCTTTTTGCTTTAATTACATAATTTCATGTAATAAAGAAATAGGCATGACTATTCTGTGTCTCATATAACTAATTTTAAAGCTGCATCCAATCTGGCTTTGGAAAAATGACTTAATGAAAAAGTATTTAAAGGTGAAAGAGTCACTGTACTTCTTCATGTACTCAACAGTCAGAAGCTTACCTTTTTCTTCTATTAAGTCACTGCAAATTTGGGGTACAATCAGTTTTCAGATGTAAATAAGATTACTATACTGAAGTTCTTCATTTCATTCTGCAAGGTTTATTTTTTGTTTATCCTTCCTGCTCCTTTTCTCCTCTTAACAAAATGAAATGCGAAGATCGAGTGAATGTTGCTGCTGATGGAAGATGTCAGAGTGACAGCCTTAGAAAATGAGAACCTCAATTACCCCAAGAAGATGGACAACACAGACAGCACCAGTGCTAGCTGCCTTTCATGGATCCTTTTACTTTATTCTCTGATCTGGATTGAGCACTTCTAGGGATTGGATAACCGTTTAATCTAAGTTCTGCAGCCTCGCTGCTGAAACTGCTGAGAAGGGAGCCAATTAGTGGCAATTGTGAGAGATTTATGTTGTTTTAAATGATATATGTATCTGTCCACTAAGAACTGATCTGGGGGCATCACCCCACAGACTGCATCAAGCAGCTGTTGTGGCAGTGACAGCTCTCAGCTGCACAGAGCTGTGTTATGATGTGTTCATGATCTCCAGGTGGAAGGTCCTCTACCCACTCACCTGACCCTGGAACCACATCAGCTCCCTGCTCTGAGTTTCTCATCTGTTTTTGAATTGTGTGCTGTCAAATCTTAATCCAAATAAGAGGTAGTTACTTACTTTTGGAAGGAACTTGGATTTCAGAGCATCAGAAGAAAAGGTTAAGATGTGCCACAGTATTAACATGCTATTCCTCATGTTGACCTTAACTGCTGTAATTACTTTTATGACTGTTTGGGCAGAATTGCAGCCATGCTGTCTCAAATATTTGTGTATAATCTATATATTGGGGAGCCTACATTAGACACAACAAAACCAATAAATCTTCCAAACCATTGAACTGCAGCTCATATGCTGGATTTTGAGTTAAATGCCATAAAACAGGTTATAAGGCCCTGCTCAGTGCTTTAGCAGACTGATTCCTCTTGTCCAAAGTGCTCTTTGTGGCAGAGCAAGTGATAGCTCCCACTGTGCTCAGATAGGAGATGAAATGGAAATTTGGCACTGTGAAGGGGCTTGAGGCAGAGGCAGTGGCTTGCCTGTGTCAATGAGCTATATTTTTTTTTCTCATAGACTGCAATATTTGGAGACTGAGAGACTGCTTTCAGTTTCCAGATCCCTTATGAAATTCAGATGGGAAAAAGCACCCTGAAGCAAGAGGCTGTGTCTGAGTGAAAGCAGTCTGGGTACTAAAGTCTGGTATAACACATCTACTTTGCTACTTTTTCAATACCAGAGAAAAAGATGGGACATACATACCATGACAGTTTTTTTGTTTGATCGGTATGGTTTATTTTTTTAATCTTGGGCTACATCAAGATCTGTGAACACTCAGTCACCTTGCTTGAGTTTTTCATCCCATTTCTTTTTCTTTTACAGGTCATTAAAATTTGTGTGTGGGTAGTAGAGTCTAGAGGTCACTTTTGTGCTGTAAGGCCTAAACTAGATTTTACACTATTTATTAGAGACACTGTTTGATATTTTCTGGTAAGGAGAAGCAATAGAGAGGAAGAAAAGGAAGAAGAACATAGGAATTTGATCCACCGTCCATGTTGCCCTTCTTAGAATAAGTAATATCAGATTACAAAGGACAAATCATACAACATAAAGTAAGTAGCTGAAATCAGATAAGGAAAACATGACCTGAATTACATGGAGACTTATTGTTTATTGTTTATAGGCAATTAAGATTGTCTGGAAAAGCAGACTAACTGTTGATACTGTATGCATGCTGTGTTTGGAGAAGAAACTCTTGATGCTGTAAGAAAGAGAATAATTTGATTGAGTAATGGAATATGAAAGTATACTCCTGAAAAAGAAAATGCAAAAATTATTTTTAGTGTGTATTAATTATTATTATTAATTTGAACTTTAATTAGTTGGCCAGTTGAAACATATCTATTTTGTTTCTTTTTACATTTTTTTTGAAATGCTGGATGATCTAAAATGAATTTAAATGTGGCAAATTTCTGCATTCATAGCTGCTGTACCTTACCTTTTTCAACTGGAAAATGACAAGGACTGATGTTTGAGTCATGCTATTTTATTTTTCTGTTTTGTCTATGTCTCTTATTTCATTCTTCCTATCTCTTATTGATGCATCCCTGAAAGAGGTGGTGGGAAGACAATTTCTTTGTTCAGGAGTGTATTGGCCTCAGAGCACACTTTTGAAGAAACACCAAGAGGAGTCATGTGGAGAACATCATAGACTTTATACATCAGTGTCAAACAAATATGAATAGCACCATACAGAAACCTGCCCAGAATGCTGGTGGTACAGAAAGTCTGTCAGAAAAGTTTCTTGCTTTGGGGTTTTTTGTTGTTGTTGTTTCTGGTTTTGTTCTTTTTTTTCCTTTGGTTTTCAGTTTATTTGGTTATTTTTCTTTTTGTAGCCAAGAAAGCTTAGTTACTTCTTCTTTGCCATTGTTAAGGGTTTACTGTAGCACTTTGGAATTACTCATAGTCACATTTTCTATGGCATATTTGATTTCACTATCACAGTGTTTCATTCGTAGTTACGAATGAAAGTCTGTGTGGGAAATCCAAGAACAAAACATACTGACTGTAATGCCAAATTTTAGACAGAGATAATTGAGTAGGGTTTGTCAGAGAACATAATTTAGCTGTACCTGGGCAGTAGAAAAGAATATATCTCTCAGGAGACAGACGGAAAAATTAAATTTAATGGAAGAAATCAAATTGGCAATGGTGTTCTCAAATCCTAAAATAAATTAAATGTGAAATTCACAGAACGTGAATCTCGACCTAAAAATAAGTTTTAAAGGTTCATATATTTTAAAGAATTAGTGAATCTTGTTCTATGGTTTGTACAAGGAAAAACTTCTATAATAAGTATGATAATTTAGTAGCAGATCAATAGAGGAACTTGGAAATATCTTCTGCAGATTAGATGGAATACCTAAATCCATTTAATTAACAGCAATAACCAAGTAACTGGAATGAAAAAGAGGACATTCTTTAATGACACCTAATTCATACACTCAGTAATGTCAGTTTGCACCAATTTTCCCCTTTCCTTGATGTTGTGGTTTAACCCAAGCTGGCAACTAAGTACAATACCCTCACTCACTAAATCCCCCTTCCCTGCCCTAGTGTGATGGGAGGAATTAGAAAAAATGTAAAAAAAAAAAAAAAAATGCTAAATATTGTAACTTGAGACAAAAACAGTTTAATAACTGAAATAAAGTGAAATAATAAGAATAAAATAATAATATCATTAATAATAGAAATTAGCAGTGAATTTCACATTTGAACAGCAGTGTTCTAATAAAACATTTAAATATTTTAAATCCTCTTTTGAATTTCTCACAAGTAATGACTAATCCTTGGTCTTGTGATTACCACACTATTTTAGAGAAAAATAATTTTTCTTTTTAAAAGTTTTAAATATATGTTAATATTCAAGCATTTTTACACATGTAGATAATTTATGTATATATAACTATTATATATTGTGGGTTCAGAATTTCCTTATAACATTGCTGTGAGCTTTCCTGGACATAGTGAAGAAAGAAAAGATATTATTTAAAATAAGACTGTCTAAAAGACAATGAGATTGTGAGATTTTGGAATTCTTTTCATCCCATACTAGAATAGAGAACCAGACAGCCCTCTGAATTTGAAGGAGTTTTAATTGGAAAATGCAGTTCTACATCTCTGAAAATCACCTATGAAATATAGTTTCACTGGATATTTTTGAATCAATACCAGTCTTAAGGCTAAATTACATTTGTGGAAAAGAGAGTTACATTCAGTGCCTTGAACAATTGATCTCTCAGTTCCAAGTAGGAGCCATTGCCTGTAGTTGTTGGGGTTTTTTGTAGTTTATTGTTTGTATTTTGTGTGCAAGTTATGCTGTCTCCTCTCCTGGCAGAAGATACTCCATAATTGTGAGAATGCAGACTTTTTGATCAGTGACTCTCAGCTAATTTTGTTTCTAGACTGAATTTCCATGTGCACCACACAGACTTTAAGTGTCATAGGACATTGATATTATAGTTAAGTTTCAACTAAATTGATGTCTATTTGAATATGGTGAGGCACTGTAACCAGGCACTGTAAGGCTGCCCAGAGAAGCTGTGCACGCCCCATCCCTGGAGGTGTTCAAGGCCAGCTTGGATGGGGCTTTGAGCAACCTGGTCTTATGGAAGATGTACTGTCCATAGC
Organism: Muscicapa striata striata; assembly: GCA_030060385.1. Lineage (NCBI taxonomy): Eukaryota > Metazoa > Chordata > Aves > Passeriformes > Muscicapidae > Muscicapa > Muscicapa striata. Next base: position 742,666 of record JAREIS010000081.1, read on the forward strand.
AGAGGTGTTGGAACCAGATGACCTTCAAGTTGTCTTCTAATGCACACCATTCTCTGATTTCATGACTCCAGGATCTTTGCCCAGTGTTATAACTGAAATAAAAAATGGAGATGTATGGGAGATACATCTGGGAAAGTTCTGGGAAAGGGATAGCTTGGGACCAGCCAGCCATGCAGGTAGAAAGAAGGAACCAAAGCTATGTGAAACTGCTCATGGGTAAAGGAATCAGAACAAGCTGCTACTAAGAGAATGGAGTCAGAACTAACAAAGAGGTCTATAAGATAAGGAGGCAGAGCTGTACAAAATTAACAGAAAGACTTACGAGGAAAAGAGTCAATGTTGTATAAGGAAAAGGTTTGTAGAAGAAACTGAGTTGAGTTCAGAGTTGTATGAGAATAAGGACTGAAGATAAAAATTTGTAGAGTTAAGACTGGTAAGAAATGCAGGCAAAAAGGGCTGATGGTGTTGCCAGCCCTATCCATCTTGCCTTAGCTGTGACAATTCCTGTCAGTGGGGGATTAAAAAAATGAGGTAAACTTATATTTTGCTCAGGGAGCAGAAATATTTTACAACGTGTTGGGTGGAGGAAAGCAGCATAGACTTGCAAGTTTTTTCCTTTGGAATTTTCCTTTGTTGTCACCATGGTGGGAAGTAGAACATGGGTTCTCAGAGGATGGCTTATATTAACACAGGAAGGTATTCCTCTTACTATGGAAATAAGATAAACATTGCTTTGAGTGGTAAACTGCTGCATGATTATAAAGACAGTTTATAATCATGCTTAGCTGGACCTTCTGCTTGATGGTCTTCAAGAAGGCAATTGGTTGAGGTTAAAGAGGTTTCAGAGTGTGAATGGATAATTAAGACAATTCGCCATCTGCCAAGCAGGAAAAAGAGCAATCAAAACAGAATCATACCCTCCAATGGAGTAGCAATAACTGACAGCAATTATACATGTTGTCCCAGTGATTATTATTTCATTAGGCTCACAACTAAAATGATTCCTTTGCTTGTGTAGAGAGGAGTGTGGCTTCTGAGTACAGCAATCTCATGATACATATGGACAGCTGCCATCTTTTTGTCACACACAAGGAAAAGGTTGTTACATAGAAGGGGTGCAATTTTACTAGTTTTTCAGTTGGAGACACTGGTCTATATCTCTACCTTTAGCTTTAGGTAATTTTCTTTATGTAAAACGGCTATAACTGGTAATGTATTTAAAATTGAGGTCAGCTTGATTAATGCTCCACCCTGATAGATTTGTAGTTTGACTTGGAACCACGTACAATATCCAAAATGTAAAATCAACAAGAAACTGACTTTTACAACAGATCTAAGCTGGACTCTACTGTGCATCATTAGCGAGGCAGTTTTTCTCTCTGTCGTGCTGTAAGTTTCAGATTCATTTAAGGTGAAAATCCAGAAAGAAAATGCATGTTGCAAATTTATGCATGTTTGAACAAAAGGAAAGGCTGTGGGAAATTTACTCAATTCAGTGCTTCTCAGATGGCTGGCTTTTCAAATGTGATACAATATGTAACTCCATTGCACCAACAAAATCACAGCAGGCATTGGCTGAGAATAAAAAACCACCACCTCTTCAGATGAGAGACACTGGGCAAGCTGCAGGGTCTCCTGCATGTGGGTAGAAGGAAAACTGGTTATTCCATTTTCACACTCCTCCAGATTGGAAGGTATCTCTCTACCAGATGGAGTAAGAAGAAAAGGAGTGGACACTAAATCTGTACATTAGTTTTGGTGTTGCATTTGAATTTCCTCGTGATACACTATGGAAGTTATTAGTTATCTTGGCACACTCTAAGATTGCATGGAAGGCAGTGTAATGGAACATGATATATCACTACTCTGCTATACCAGGTGAAAGAGTCCAAAAGAGAAATAAGCTTCTACCTTCCCTGTATAAATGATATTTGTGAAAGAATTCAGCAGATTACCCACAATTTTAGCACCTGGATGTCTCTAATGCAATAATTAATGACTGTGGCTTTTGACCATCTGTTTTACAAGTACTGTGACAGGTGTGAATACTTGCTACCCAACACTGAAAGTGGGTTGACAAAAATAAACTTTTTTTCAGGACAATTATCTTCTTATACATCTTAAAAAAATGTTCTCTGTGGAAGCTCAGAACCTTGTTATTTTTAGGTGTATATGTAATGGAATGGTAAAATGCATATAAGTTTAAATAGTTAAATAAGTTTAAATGCTTATAAAGGAATTTACCACATAAATATTAAGTACTGATGAAGATTCTGAAGGAGTTATTAAAATTAAACCAACATTTTATATTTTATTGTCACAGCTTTTGGATTTCTTGGCAAATCTTGTTTGACAGAATCTACCATTACTGATATTTGATAAGGATAATATAAAGGTCATGTTGTTTTACATTGTATATGTAAAAGGTCATGGACCATCTTCTACACAGAAGGAAAAAAATCATCTTTCCAATAGTAGAAAATCTTTGGTAGGTTGTAATTAGAGGGTACATTTATGTTTCCCCTTTCTCAGATAGAGAATGTGTGTACATGTGTATATCTGCAGGGTAAAGGACAGAGGATACCATTTACTTCTTAATTTCCAAGATTTATATTGTGTTAAAAAATGTTTCAGTGTTAGATTTAGGACTGTTAAATACTTTATTGCCAAAGGTATTTGTAGGATTCATGTGGTTCTAGTGTCTTAAAAAGGATGGAAAATTAAGGGGAGTTGAAAGGAATAAAAACATTTGTTAGTCTAGAGGCAGCAATGTCTCTTCCATTGGAATCTGGTGATCTGCTTTCCATACAGTTGAATTTTATTTTAATTGTTTTCTTTCTTGTTGATAATTGAACAAAGTGTCATTGAGAGGAAGAATCCAATGAAAACTTCTATGCCTTAACTGCTTACTTTTGTGGGTGCAGTAAAGTGATTTTGTATCTCCAAAAAAACTGTTCTGCCGTACTGAAATCAGGGCCTGCTCCCAGAAACATATCTGCTGAGATTAAATTATTTCAAATTTAGAATTGTAGAAATATTTGCCCATTGAATTATCTTATTTGTCCTGTTCATGCTTCTTACATGGATATGTGTATTCTTTTCTATCCCCTTTGCCAACATCAAGCAATGTATACACATGGCACAGAATGAATTTACTGTTGTCAACCATTCAGGTGATTTGTCTGCTTATAGAACTTAAAAAACCTATTAGATTAGATATATTTTTATGTAGCTGGGATTTTGTTGGCACTGATCATGCTAGTCTGCTCTTTTCTGCTTAAATTAACCTAAGAATTAGTTATTTTCTATGTTACAATATTCTCCTACATCATACAGAGTAATTACTAGTGCTAATTAGTGCAGATACAATTTCATTTTATTGGTTTATATCTCTTCTGTTTCATTGCTTATGAATAATTCTTGCAGCAAGCTTTAATATTTTCACACACAAAAAAGTCCTGCTCCACCACAGGCTTCAGGTACTTTTTTGTCTCTCACCAAGAAGGTGAAGTGAAATCTGTGGATATATTTATAGCTGAAGACAAGCTCTTTTGTCTTCTTTTTATGATAATGATGATTATTTAACCTCTCTATAAACAAGTCATTATTAAGTGGATACTGGTTTAGCATTCAGCTGTTGGCAATACATAAATCAAACTGTGCACTTCTGTTCCCTAGGAGTTGGGCATCTTTTTTTAACCAGAAAGAGAAAATTTAAATTTAGATGCAGAAATATTCTTTTACAGAAATGCGGCTTTGAATGCAGGAAATTCATGTAAGAAAAAGTTAACGTGAGCTCTCATGGAAGAGGAAGGTGATTTTATTATTTAAAATCTCTAGGAAATTTAATTTTACCTGGTCATACTCTGACACCCATAAACACTAAGACAAGTAAATCCAGCTACTGTAGAAAGGCTCACTTGTGCACAACCCATGACAAGAAATGTCATCTTCTACGCCCTCACTATGTCTTCCATTTTTCTTTTAATTGGTGATGAAAATTTGATTTTTACAGAAAATATATACTCTCCAACACAAAGCTTTTATTACAATGCGGTCCTTTGTCTCACAACTTTGCTTCTCTCACCTCCCAAAGATTTTTATATCTAGGCTGCCTATCATAGCTGGGGTAGCTAAGGACAAGGTACACCCAGGGAACCTGCTCTCAGAGCTTGTCTGAGGGCTGTTAGCTGTCACCAAACAAATGGATATATGTATGTAATTTTAGGATCTGAATTCAAGTATTGCTCTGGCCACCTTAGAGGTCTGCAAACTCTGTGCCACCTGGGTCTAATTTCTGAATTAGCTTGTCATTTCCTTGCTTTCTAGATTCAGCTCACATTGACTTAGTTCTCTGTTTCAGGCTGAATCTTCTTAAGTCGTGAGGGTGGCTTCCACTTCAGTTCTGAGATAGGTTGTCATGTTCTCTTTCTGCTTGCTTGAACTGTTTCCAAAAAAGAATTTAACTGACTTTCCTGATATGAGCAAAATTGAGGGAATAAATACCCATCAGAAATACTGGAAATAGAGCTAGAATTTGAAGTTCTACTAAACAGCATTGTTCACTATATATAGTTATGATATTAATAGGCTTCATTACATGTTTCTTACTATTGTTACTATTTGTTTTTATTCTTCTTGTGGGAGATGGAAATCCTACTAGAAAATTGCTTATGTTTCTTCAATATCACACTGCTTACAAATTTCGTTCAGAACTTTCCTGAACTTAGCCTTTTAAAACCTCTGTGAAGTAATATGAATATGACTATATTCACTTAATAGGTCAAATGCTGAGACATATAAATCAGCATAGTACTTTGTGATGATATTGGGATCAGAACTGATCTGACATAAATGTAAGACCCTGGCCACTAGAAGTTCATTCCTTTTTGGAAATTAGTTGGGGTAATTGGAACCCACAGTCTTTTCTGTTTCTGAATACTGATGATATAGTAAAGCTTGCTTTGAATATACCCTTAGTATCTTCAGCCTTCCCACTTTTCAGTTGTTGCCTGAAGTGTAGTCAGGGTGGGTCAGATGAACTCTTACTATGGAGAGTTACTTCCATAATATAGTCTTTGTAGCTCTGATTTTATTACTTGTCCTTTGTTTCTTGCAACAGCAATAAAAATAGTAGCAATAGATAGTAATGAGAAACCTAATTGGGATAAACTAATTGCACAGTTAGTGGAATAGGTGCACACACCAGAAAAAGAAGAAACAGAAAGTAAAGAGTAATATATAAATAAACAAAACACTACCAACTAAGAGTCATTGAAGACATAGACAAAGCTCAAATTTTCTGCCTTTAGAGAGAAATATGATAGATCCATGGGATAAGTATGCATGTAAACTGTAGGCTGCCCAAGTATTACAGTGATATAAAATTGTAAACTAAAGAAAATACTGGGTATGTAGCCTCAGTTTTTATGCTGCTCAGAAATCCTTCTGAACCTAATTTGACTTTTTTTCTCTCCTTATTTTGAAAGCATCCTTTTTCTAATGTGGGCTGTTCTTTGACACATGGAAAAGCTTTAGTCTAAGTGTCTCAGCATAATTCAGTTTTGTCTTGGCTTATGCTTATCTTAACAATATCACAGTTGACAGTTTTCCTTTCTGTGATTTATACCTGTGTTTTAGTCTTTTTATTACACCATAGTGTGGGGTTGGTGACAGAGACAGGCTAAATGAGTTTCACACAGCTTCCATATCTGGAAGCCTATTCTAGGTTTTTTTTGTTCTTTTTTGTTGTTGTTGCCAAGGCCCAGTTTTCTTTATTTCTTTTTGCAGATAACAGAATAAACATCTCTAGCATCAGCACTATATTTCCTTCTCTCCCAGCCTATCAGCCTCTTCTCCCATTTTTGTTAGGCATTTTCTCATAGCAGAAAAGAAAACTGAATATTTATTTTGCATATTAAATTTACTTATTCTATTCTCCATTTTGTGTATGCATATGTAATTTACTCACTGGTAAACTACCTAAGAAATATTGCCTTTTAAAACAAATAATAATGATTTTAAAATTATGTGAGATTAAATAGTCTCTACATGCTGTGTTTGAAAAGACTAGCATGGTTAAGAACACGTAGGTGGGTGCTGGAATATTTGATTATTAACCTTGTAAAAGCATTTAGCTATACATGTTTGAGGAAGCCTGGTCTGCTTTCAGGATTATAGAAGATTTTGTAGATGAGTTCCTTGATTTTCTCATGAAACTGCTGTGGTATTCTGGGATCTTAACTAAGGCAGGTCACGTCCCTCCATTTTTTTAATAAACTTAAGTTCAGCTTTTCACAAAGTTCTAATTTACTCTTCCTCTTTCCTGTGTACAGTCTTCTTTGTGAGTGCCATTTTCTACCATTCTCTTTTCTTTGAGAGTAAGGCAGACCTTTGATGGATGTATATTTCAAAGAACTTCCTTGTATGGAATTAGAAAATGACTTAAACTGGGTACCAAGCATGCATCCCTGAGGAAAAAAACAAAGTTTTAGCCCATTCTGGTTCCTTGGTGCGAAACCTAAAGGTCATTTCAGCTAAGGTTTAAACATGAACTTACAGTGATCCAAGGAGTACCCCACAATCTCACTCTAGCTTCCTGTCTATACCATAGCTGGGTTCCAGGATAAAGGAAAGGGAAATTAGTATTCACTGTGATAAAGACTAGACCTGTCCAGAGGAGATTGACCGTAGCCATACCACACAATTCTTGAACCCTACTTTTCTCTGAGAACCCAACACTGAGGGGCCAGAAGCAAATGGGGAATTTTCTTGGCAAAATAAGCATATTCTGTTTGCATTATTCTCTAGAAAATCATGCTTAAGCAGTATGACACATCTATTGTTTAAACAGATGAGGTTATATAAGTTTATACAATGTTAAAATATGGTAGATTGTACCAGATCACCCCACTGAGAATAATCTGATTGCATTGTACTGTGCACAGTCAGTTCACTTTTCTTATATTTTATATTGCAAGGAATTTTCACTTTGTGGGCATATTTGGTGTAAATCTATTCATTCTAGTACTTAATTTGGTCAGAGCCAATATATTTTGTATATAGTCTGTGTTAGAGCTTAATTCTTGTAATTATTTAGAGCAGTATAACTCATTGCAGGCAGTGTGTGCAAGTCATGTCATTAATCTAGTTACAGCTCTCGTTCCAATCTATACAAATCACACTTCACAACAATTTAATTACATTGTCAGTCTGCATTGCATAAAATTTGTGAAAATCTCAAAGTTATTTAACTTTTAGTAAATGATGATAAAAATCTGTTCCTTTTATGCCTGGACATCAGAAACCCAGTCTCACCTAATGGGCTTGGAAACATACTGATGTTTTTTCCACATGGGAAAGATAGATAAGAAATTATAACAGGAAAGCAATGCTCCCAAATTGTGAAGAAAAGTTTTATAGCCCCAAGGACCAAGGGTCCATGTATACAAAAATAATTTTGGAAATATATATCAGTAAGGTGGTTCTTGCTGACAGAAGCTGTTTTGCTTCTCTACAGTGGATACCAAAATCCAGAAACTGAATTTGAATGTCTTGATCTAATCCATACTGTAGTGCTGTGAAGTACACACAGGTCTCATAAGCTTAGAAGGTTTATGGAAGATTTTGGAATTCTGTTTTGTGTGCAGAAATGATAAATATGCATGGATAGCAGACACCAACATGCAAAAAGTTAGTCTGATTTAGTCTCAGCAAAATCAGAGTGTGATTCTTATTGCTCATGGGTCAATGCATCAGTAGTGACAGTCTTGTAGGAGTGAATTGTATTTGCTGTAAAATATGCATGCTTGCATTTCTAGCCTTTGCCTCTCTCCAAAAAAACAATTACTGCAGTTTTGATGATTTTTTACTTCATTTCTAAATGAGGGAACTCTTGTAAGGGAAAGTATTCCTCATTTCACCTCCATGTTCAATGACTGCTACAAGAAAAGCTTCTGCATTGTTTTCCCATGATAAAGACTCACTTCCAAGGCTACATCCTGACAATATTTACAAGGACAAGGAGTCCCTGACCTGGATTTCAGTGTGTGCTTTGAGGTATCAAACTATGCAGCATGTGCAGAACCATCTCTGCCATGACTGTCCTAAATGATCCTGTAAGTATCCTTTATCATGAAAGCTCAGTAAACAGCCTTTGTCCAGTATCTCAGTGCTTTCACATCACTAAAATTTGTGTATTTCTTAACAGATGAATACGAGAAATTTTAGCAAAATGCTACATTTTAACAATTTTATTAAAAAGTACTGTAAGTGTGAACTCTCATCTAGTTAAAATTGCCATGGAAAAATCTTTGAACAATTCTTGTTTTACTTTTCCTTTTTTTTTCTGAAACTGTCTCTGAAACTTCAATATAAGCTAAACAAAAACATGAGGAGGTTCATTCTAGGGCTTTATACTACTTGCAAGGAAAAGCAAAAATTTGATTAAGTTAAGGTGATTACAGGTCTTCTCACATGTCTCTGGCTCCATGGAAAAAATTGTGCTGTGCAGCGCAGTTGGATCTGTCCCTAACACCCCCAGTTGGTGCCTGCAATGTGTCTGGAGAAGTAAGAAGGGATTATAGCTACTGAGGGAAGTGGGAGACTCAAGGGGCAGAAGAAAGCAAAGTGTACTGGCAATTATGAGATTGTAGGTGTCATAGGTTTTATGATGGCACATACAGCATCATATAAGGACCCTTCTTCAAATTGAATGGTGGCTCTCTGAGTCCAGTGGCTGTAATTCTCTTCAGCAGGTTTTTATCACATGCTTTGAAAGAACCAAGATAACATCATTCCCTCCTAAAGAAAAAGAAAAAAGCCATTTCTCAAAATAAAAATAGTGCTCTCTTGCTACCTGGCTGTCATTTCACCTTTTTCTACACTGAGGTGTTTTTTTTTTTTGGGGTTTTTTTTTTTTTTTTTTTCTATTTTAAATACTCCTGTATGCAAACTGAAAAATTAATAAAGAAAAAAAATTAGGATCGATGAAACCTCATAGACAACATGAGCCTTTAATGCTCATCTGCCATGTCAGAGACATTAATAATATATTCCAATTTTTAAAAAAAATCTAACATCTGTTACCATTCCCTATAATTTTTATCGAAAGTAATGAGAGATTGATGCTATTTGTTTCTGAGATTCATATTTCTGTGAGTAAGGACACCAGTTCCCTGATAATTGCTTGGTGTTCTATTTATGTTTGGATCCTTTGTTTGTGACTTTTGGGATGGTTGTATTCTTTTCTGAAGGATGCTTTATTAAAGCACACAGTTCCCTTATATAATGGAGCAGTCTGTGAACAAACACTCATTCAATGGATGGTGTTTTTTATGGAGTATTGCAATTTATATTGTTGTATGGCTTGAACCTCAAAACATGGAGAAAAATAATGCTGTTTTGACACTGCATGAACACAACAACACCATTTTTCCTTTCACACACATAAAACTTACAAATATAACATAAAAGTAAGGAAAAAGGATATCAACAAAGGGAGTGAAAGGAGATAGTGAGAATGCATTGATCAGCAGGATGATCTAAGCATATCAAAAGCTTTGTTAGCTTTTTCTCAGCTGTCACAAGAAAGCAGTCTACTAAGAGGAGATTAAAAAAATGATGGTGAGTCACTCAGTGGATGTTTATAGGTACTTTCTCTTAAAAAGCAGAAACATTATGACAAAGTGTGCATGGATCTGGAAGAAGTGAACAGTAAGGGTAATGTCATGGGCTGATTAAAATAAAAAACAAAAAACCCACGGCATAGAGAATGAGAGGTGGGTAGGAAATAAGGACATCATATGTCTGAAAGTCTTTGTCCCCAAAGTGATATCTCAGGCAAAGGTGTCATCAGGCAGAGCTGCAGCACTCACATCTCTGAGAAGGGTCTGCAGATGAGGGCGTGCACATCTTTGACCCAGAGGGTGGGAGGCACGCATGCAAACCTGCACCAAATGTATATGTGTACATGGTGAGACCATTTCAGTATTAATCATGAAAGGATGCTAAGAAACATCTACAAAATTTAAACATTTAAAGACACTGTGAATTGTCTTCCTGTTGTGGTTCAAGAGTTTTATCACAGATACTCATGCTATGTGCATAGCTCACTGATTGCTGATTAATTACATATCAATAATAAACCAATAAATTTCATCAACCCTGATTTGTTTTGAACCATGTGGACTGAGGAGTTTTTCCTGTGTTCAATAGCTAAGAATAGCTCCCATGCAGGCAAAAGGAAGGATTGAAAACTGAACAGAAGAGGGTCTTCACTAGTTCAAGAGGTGGTGGTTTGGGAAAGCATGACTAGCAAAACTTGAAAGGGAAGTTTAAAGAACTAAGAAGAGATTTGAGGAAGGGATGGTAAAAGACACAGAGAGACACATGCACTTTGACAACAGAAAGGGACATCACTTTGAAAAGGAGAATAATAGTGGAGGTACAAAAGAATGAAGAGAATGCACTGGGAGTAGAGAGGAAGGTAGATGGTTTATAAAATAAGACTAGATCAATAGATTGTTATGTGAAATAATAGAGGAAGAAAATGTGGGATGAAAGGGAGGAAAGAAGCAAGCTACAAAGGATTTGTTGTGTTTTGGAGTTTTGGTTTGGGTTGGCTTTTTTTCCTATTTAATTTCTGCCACTGACCAGTAGGATCCAATTCAGGGAAAGATACAGGAACAGGTTATTTGGGAACAGTTCAGAGTTGAGTTGATGGAAAGATTTATTTATGTTGGGAAAATGTATTTATTTGGAAATAGAATAAAAAAATTCATTTGAAATCCAGAATAGGAGAGCTTTATAAGGCATAATGTCCCTTCATTGGAAAAATGTCTTTATATAAAAATATTTATTAACATTTATTATTTAAAATATTACTTATCCTGCTGTCCAAAGTATTTAGACTTTTTTTCCTAACATATGTAGCCATATACTTTAATGTTTTAAAAAAGAAAAGCAGAAAGTCTGGGAAGAAATGGATTTTTCTGAATCTTACCTCTGACAATTGAGTTCTCCAAGAACAGAGATTTAAGAGCTTATAAAGATGACAGTTGTGGTTTGTATGGTTGATACAATTTTTGAACATTGAAATTGTGGAAAGTTAATTGATGACTTCAGAGTGTCTTGAAGAACCATGTGTCAAGAGCACACTGAGAAACTACCTTCTGCCTTGTTTGCCATACGAGGTCTTTATTGTGAAATCTCCCATGCCAAAATGCTTAGAACTCTTGAAATCTTTGCACTTATGTTATAAATTTAATTACAGGTAATTTTCATGACCCAGTTTAATTTGCCTTTATATACATGACCATCTATTGAAAATCATGACGGTGTTACAAGATTCTGCTATATAAACCAACGTTAATGAAATGAGAAATAGTTGAGTGAGTGGGAGGAGAAAAGCGGAAAATAAACACAGCAGTTGTTCCCCAGTGAGAAATATAAAAAGTTCTGTTCATCAATTTGCATAGATTTGATGTGAAAAAGGAGAAAAATTGTTTCATTCAAATGGTTGTTGCTTCAAGTTCTGAGGTTCAAATGACTAAAGCTAAAGAGTGAGACAAATTCATGTAAATCGAAGCTGCAGAAAGGATCTGTGTGAAACTGAAATGAAAGTACCTTGCCCAGTGTTATTAGCAATCAAGAAACACTGAAAAAAGAAATTGCTTACTTAGCTACTTTTAGAACAAGCAGTATGGAAAAGCACAGTTGCTGAGTACTTTGACTAGTAATGAGAAGCACTGTAGTGGTACAAGCTACTAAGTATTCTTGAAAGACTGACAAGAACTGATGTATTTTTGAAGGAAGGATATAAATACTTTGGTTTAAGGAAGATGGAGGGATGTATTATAACAAGATATATATATATATATATATATATATATATATATATCTAAAACTATTTATAACTTTTATAACTTTAAAAATACTTTCACTCTGTGGATATAAAATAGGAATTAATCAAATATTGGGCATTTTCTTTGTTATCATGATACCCCTCTGAAAAGTCCTGGGAAAACTCCATCATAAATGCACTTCATGTGTTCATTAAAATACATTTTTGTACAAAATGTAGTATATTACTGACAGAAATAAATGAAATTGGAAAAAAAAATACTGTCAAGTTGTTCAAAATATGCCTCCTTCTTTGTATTACAGTTATAAGCATGTGTTAAGAAATTAAAATGCTTTATAATATTTAAATGGTGGACACCAAAGTATGTAGACTGTTTTAACTTTCTATGTTTCATTGTTAAAATGAAGTGTGCTTCTAAAATAAAAATACAAGAATGCAGATATAAAATCAGAAACCATGGTGAGGTCCCAAGGTGTTAAAATAGCTTTAGAATTATATGGCCAGCTATATTGAAAACAAGAAAAAAATAAAACAGGCATTATTGCCACATATTGTACCTTTCCACTTTTCCAAGAGCAATGCCTGAGGGCAGTTCAGTTTTCTGAAGAACACTGTCTTGTCTGGTGTTGGAACCTCTCCTCTTGAGGCATTCCATGGAACATTATTGTGATGTCAGGGAGTCTCTATTAATAAGAATGAATTAAGTGTTTGACAGTAGGGATTTAGTGACCTTAGTATCACTGAGGAGAGGGCAAGACTGAAAGCGCACTTTTATTGATCGTTACGTGTGGTGTACCTGATGGACTGACTAGATTGAGGGAGTGTTATGGTGAAAGAGACAAAGTCCATTTCACTCTTAACACTTAGCTGGCAAGCTGTATGAACCGTTACAACCACTGGTTGTTAAAGTCAATGATCCCACCAGGAACAGGATTTCTTGAGGCTGTGTGTTAGAGAAAAATAAGTACTCCACTTCAAAGTATCTGGTCATGTTTTTGTCATGATAATAAGAAAGATGTACCTGAGCCTGTGTTGCCTGCTAAATTACTTGAAAACACTCTTATATCCTTCTTCACTGAATTATACACCTTCTTGAAGTATATAAAAAAAAAATCCAACATTCCATGAGGTTGGCCATTGATATCACCTGCTCAAGACTACCATACAACTCCATAAATTCCCTCTGATTCATACATTGTAAATGTTGAGCTGTGGGACAGGTAAATTTTATGACTGCACATTTTCAGCTCATGAATTCATAACTAGACATTTGCAACTTGCAAATCTTATTTAAGAACTGTGACCTTAATGTGAAAAGACTTCATGCACTATGGTGAGAGTAGAAAAAATTAGCTGATTATTGTGGAGTCAAGCCAATTGCATTCGTCTCTAAAAATCTTAGAGCAGAAGAGAGCATTTTATTGATGAAGTTTCAGTGTTGTTATATTTTTTTGTCTGGAGATTGTTTCAAATAAAACTCAGATGATAGTACTTTTAAGGCAGAGATGTCTATTGAATATGAGCTTAGATAAAAGTAAATAGCATAAAAATTATCATGTGATGATTACCAAATAAATATTGCTAGCTCATAAGATACAAATTTCTATGTTCAGTTATTTAAAAGTTAGTTCTTATAAGTTAATATTCTGCTATTTACAAAATGTTTATGAAGATCTCTGTGTTTAACTTGAATTAGGGATGATTATGTTAGTTTGTGTCTTGATATGTTAGTTTTATATATTAATGTAGAGTATTTAATATTTTGATTGCAGTGAGACTAGGCATGCCACAATATCTAGAAACAGGCGACTTTTGTAGGATTTATGAGACACTATCAAAAGTGAAGAACTGAGACAAGCATCAATTGTAAGCAAATAAGAGAAAAAAATCTGAATAAAACTATGCAAAAAAGTGACATAAAAATAGATCAATTTCATGTACAGACAGATAAGAATGAAGTCACAAGTTCAAGATTTTGCCAAAGGGTTTAAATTTGTTCTTGCAAAAGTTTATCTTTGCTGCCCAGTGTGTCACAAAGACCTTTCTGAGTTTAGCCAAGTGAAGACTTGAAGCTCTTTGGTCCCTGGGTCTGGGCCAGCAGTGAATGCCTGAACATTTGGTTCACAGTGAATATGATTTTTCCTGTCCTTTGACATAAGAAGATGAACTTGTATGTATATCTTGTAGGAAGCAGCTCTTGGAGATAGTAATGCCTGTTCAGCCCACAAAGGCAAGGGGGACACTGAAATCATTATGATGGCACAGTATTTTCCACAGTACTATTACATATTTGAAGGAGAATGTTAATTGCTTAACCAAAATTTGTCAGTCTTTTTCAGTTAATTGCTTAAAGTGTTTGGTAATGTGTCAGAGAGACTCAAAACTATGAGTTTTCTCAGATAGAATAAGAGGCAAGCAAAAAGAGCTTCATTAGCCAAACCTGAATCAAGACTTTATGGGTTTTAAAAAGTCAAGATCATAATGGAATTAATTAAACTCTGAAATTTGCTAGTGTCTTGCATGAAGACTTTTCTGAAGTTAATTATTTCTTAGATCAATACCAAAACTGTCTTTCAAGAGACAATCTCTTAAATGAAAATATATGATGGCTTTTATCTGTAGAGGTAATCACTTTGAATTCTCATTTCTGATGTTTTAGATTGTCAGGATTTCAGATATATAAAATTAATAAAACAAATGTAGTAAGTGTAAAAGTGTATCTTTGCTAGGCAACAAAATAGAAATGTGCCATGATTATGAGTTATGAGATGAAAAAATGAAAATGCCTAAGAAGCATGTTAAAATCTTCTGACTTATGTTTGTACACTCAATTAGAGTTTTAACTTCAAGAGTTTTTGGGCAGCACTTAAAATTCTTGGATATCTTCTTCTTTTCCTAGACAAAAGGGATACAAATATCAATTGTATGCCAAGGTGAATTTCAATGTGTTTTTTACATGGGTTGCTTACTGCTATAGAGTTTTGTTGGCCAATGCAATGGTTGGCATAAATTGAAGCAATTGTGCTGTATTGTACTCACAGCAGTGTTCCTTCAGTCTCTCAGCAGAAATTGGTTTTAGACATGAAAATAATCTTCGACTGAAGTGAATTCTGCTGAGACAATTAAAAAAAGAAAGAGTTTGGGTCAAGAGTTCTGATTGTCTTTTCGTATTAATATAGTATTGCTTACTTTTGAAAGACTTAGTTTAAAAAAAATCCTTCCATATTTATGGATATAGTTTCTAAAACTTTGTTGCCATCGAACTGACTTAAAAGAATGTCTGAGAAATAAGCCTCTTAAAAGAAAACATTTTCTCTAGGCTACCCTAAAGCATACTGAATAATTCATGCAAGTCATTGAAATAAACACAATAAAGAATGAAGCAGTTAAATAAATACACTTCTCTGAGCTCTGAGTTTGTGTATTTAACTATTTGTTCTATGTGCAAGGTTTAGTCTTGCAAATCTTGATACTATGAACTAATACTAGGAGGAAAAAACCTACTAAGAGGATTTGTTCTTTATGTCTTGGCTTAAAATACAGTAAACAATTGAGAACAGACCCCTTGAAAGGTCAGCGATAAGACCATCTTGACTGGAAACATTTTAAGCCAATTATAACGCGATTTTTATTTTCTTCCTTCTGGTGCTAGTTCTCAGGGACCTTTTTTAGTTTGTATATAGTATTACATTTGTACAATAAGTT
This sequence comes from Muscicapa striata striata, assembly GCA_030060385.1. Classification (NCBI taxonomy): domain Eukaryota; kingdom Metazoa; phylum Chordata; class Aves; order Passeriformes; family Muscicapidae; genus Muscicapa; species Muscicapa striata. The sequence goes on from JAREIS010000081.1 coordinate 758,234, forward strand.
TTTTGTTTTGTTTGAAAAAATATATGATTACTAACAGTGGATAAAATCTAATATTCCCAATAACAGTCTACATTTACCGTAACAGCTAAAAGTCAAAACCCACCACCACCACCAAACAAAATCAAGAAACAACCAAAACCTCACCTTAAATCCCAGCTTCTTCCCTAGCATACTCATTTGAAATCTAGCTCTGTGAATTCCCAAAATATACTTTCATTCTTATTTTTCCCAATTTATTACCTAGGAAAATATTGCACAACAGTGAAAAAAACCCAAACCACCACCAGGAACCAAACCCTCGCCTCCTCACCCTGAATGTATTGTTTTTTTCCCAAAATAGAATCACAGAAACCTGTCAGTTTTTTTCAAAGTAGATATCTCAGTTGCACTAAAATCACCTCAATAATTATTTCTTCATTGATTTTTTAAATATTATTTAATTATGTAATTATTTACTAGTGCAGTGGCATTAGGTGATTACATGGATAAACCTAAAAAAGTTTTCTATCTTGATTTGTGATACATGACAGGTTTAGTAAAGTTTTTGAGATTACACATGTCAATGGTGGGAAGAAAAGAAACCCTAAAACACAAAAATTATTTTAAACTAAATTATTTTCCACGTGAAAACATGGAAAAAATATTCAGGATGATGACACATATAAGGGATGCTTTCATGCTTTGTAGCTTTTTTTCTAAACACTGCAAATCATCTCTAGTTATTTTGCAATAGGCAAAATAATTCAATTTAATTCAAAATATGTCCTGCTGACATCCTTTGTAAAAGTAATAATAATAATTGCCCAATCCATTGTTTTTTTTTTTTCTTCTGGTGTTCAGGACTCATGACTAGAGCAACAACAAATAAGCAAAATGTGGTACTGCTGCTCATTATAACATCATTTTCAGATTTCTCTATTTAGCTGCAGACAGAACATGTGCTACTTTAAATAAAAGTATCATAATTTTTCAATGCAAGATCTGCAGCTGTATATATATATATATATGTGCACACAGATATATACATGTAGATGTATGTATATAATGATATAAGCCAGAATTTTCTGTTGATAGCACAACCACTCATAACTCATTGAGCTCATAACTTCCTTTCCTCTCTCTCAACCTGCTTTAAAGTAAGATATTAAATGATGAAAGTATGAGAGTGGGAATGGATCCACCAGAGCACAGTCCTCAACTCTCCACACACAGAGTCAGATTTAATGCAAATGGGTCAGTTTGGCAATATGTAAAAGTGGAAAGAAGTCCTGAAACCATTTATAGTTTCGATGATGAACTTCTCCTGCTCCTCATCTCCCCAGAAATGTTTCCTCTCTTACAAACTCTTACTTTTACATACATGTAATCATTTTACAAGGGATAAATGTGGATTAGAAATTAGTCTAAAAACAATGTTGCTACAATCCATCTTTGACATGCAAGGCTTAATACAAGATAATGGTCCTTGAAAACATGAAGATTCGGAATGGTGATCAAAGTAAGACAGAGCAAAGTGATTAGCTTTTCAGATGATGCAGAAATAATTTCTTAAGTGTCACTATGATTTTTTGCTGATGATAAAAATCTTCCACTGGCTGAAACCTTTTATTTAGAGTACTAAAGATAGATGGCCCATAGGAATATTTTAATGTACTGTTTCTGTATGATTTTTTCTTTCACCTCCACGGGGAAAAATTTCTACTTTATTTTAAGAGTTCATAGTGTTAGTTTTATTACTTGGGAATATTGTTGGCAAATCATAGTTTAGTCACGGTGAACTTCCATGATCTTCCAGAGCCCACTTAGCAAAGCTTTGAATGTTACTTCTTGAGATTCATAGTCACAATGTACACAAAGTAACCCAACTTATAGGTTGGCTTTTTTGTTTTCCGATTTCTTGAATTTCTCTGTTGCCTCCAAGATATTTGCAAATCTTCGACTAGAAGAGGCCATTTCATAGTATTTTGTTTTTATGCTTTACTTCTTCAAAGATAGTGTAGAGAATCCTTTTAGTTACTTCAGCCAGAAGTCCCCAGATCTGCACTTTGATGTCTACTAAATACATGTCTATTAACCAGTATAATTATTTTATTTCTCTCAATTGATTTAATATGTGATCCCTATTTCCACTAAATAAAAGCACTGGAAACAGACAATACCACAGGTAGCTAAGTAAGCTTCATTACCATTTAGGTTTCTATGCTTGATTGTTTCTCTCTGATTAAATTCTCAAATCAAATGTTCATTAGAGTTTTTATCTAAAGATGAATAATTTTGAAAAATATTAGTTTAAAAAAAGACATTAAAGAGTAGAAAAACTGCATATTTAAAATTATTTTCACCTAATTCTCTTTTATATCCCAATACAGCCCTTAGAATGACAATAGGTGACATTCATTTAGTTTGCTTATCACATAGTTGATGCTTTTTGTTTAGAGGTGTCATATCTGCCTTGGATCTTTACCACTGAATGAATCTCTCTCATGGCAACTTCTGTTCTAAAAAAATCATAGTTGAAAATAATTCTTTACAGCACAATTCTGAATTTTTTAATTAATGACATGATATAACCTCTGCTATTTTCCTTTTTCAAGAATTGCACTATAACATGTGCTTCTGTAACTCTTGAAAATTATAGGTCCTTTATTTTAAGACAGATATAAAAAGCTGGGGTTGCTTGTTTGGTTGATTGGTTTTTTTTTTAAATCATAGACTTAATTTTTTGAAAACAGCACACAAAGAGAAGATCAGCAAAAAGAATTTCTTTTAGTAATATTATCTTAACAAATATCTGTACTGATATTGATATTCAGTTTTATTTTGACTACTTGAACAATGAAACTCAAGCTTAAGAGGAAAATTTTCAGATGGACTTAATCTGGTTTACAACAGCTACTATTCTTGGGGTTTAAACAGTTTCCTGAGTAACTGTAATTAAATACCTCACTGGTATAATCTACTTTTTGTAGCCTGAGTTTTTCTAAAGGAGGTGCCACATCAAAAATGTAGCATGCAAGTAAGGGCAAGTAAGAATTTTAGTAATGGGAAAACCTTCATTTTTTTATTTTTATTTAACATTCAAAGTTACCTTTTTAATGAGATGCTGGAGATGAAATTACTGGAATTTTTATATATTACATGTGTCTGAAAGCAGGAAAAATCTGCATCAAGCATGTTTGGTGACCCACCACAGCCCCCACATTACTCTGCTTTCTGGTCAGTTAGTTTAGATCTTGCACCTGGCATCAAGTAGGTGAATGGTGTAGGGTGGAGTTTTGTTTGTTTGCATATAAACAGTTACTCCCTTATTTTAGAAAGCAGCATTTAAAAATATTCATACAATCAGATTAACTCTTGATCTTTTATTGAATATATATATGTATATATATTTATATATCTCCAGATGTTGAAAGCATATGGTAAATTTACTATGAAAATAATGGGTCCCTTTTTTTAACACAAATTTCACATTAACTGAATTAGATTTGTCAAGACTTCACTTGTTTTATTGTCACATTTTTGGTGTGGTGAATCCTGAGATAGTGGAATGGAGAACAGCAATACTTCTTGAAGTATTGAAGTTCTGCCATCCAGGTGGAGAAACACATGGAGTATAGAGACAAGGCCACTATACATTTGGAAATGTTGAAGAAGATACATGAATACTTTTTTTTTGATTAGGTGAATAACAACGTTTCTCACATAAAGATAAGGTTTCTGAAAAATATTCCATTACTATAAATCAGGGACCCCAGCTGGAGTCAAATATGGATACATTCCATAAATGTAAATTATCTTCTGGGAGATTTCTGGAAAGTTTCTGACAGTAAGTGCAACATTATGAGTTTTCCATTTAACACTAGCACTAATAACTACCAGGGATATAATGGTCAAATTTTTTATGACTTTGGGTCTTAGGAAACTTGAGTAGAGATCCATTTGTGGAGAAAAAGCATGACTCAGGGCATTAACAGGGTGATAACACAGGACTCTGATCAGACTGAGGAAGAGAATATATAAAGGTTTATAACAAATACAGATCTATAGAAGGAAGGAGTGAGAGGTAGGGGAGAATGAGGGGAGGTGGGAGGGGGAGATGAAAATCTAAAAGTAATTTTCTATTCAGGAAAAGGGAAATTGTCAGGCTTTTGACATTCTGCTGTTTAGATTTAAAATGATGAGAGACTAGATACCCAGGTATTGAGTAGTTTGACAGTTGTTTGGTTTATGGGTTGCTATTTAGAATAAAACAGAAATAGAGAAACGTGAAGCAGTTGAATCTCTGACAATACAGTTAGATAGAAGAACATCAAAGCATATTTTGCTTTGGAAACAGTATAATGCTTTGACCAGAAACTGACATTTTCATGTTTTCTGAGTCAAACTTGGCTTCTATGATTCTTCATCAATTCATGTGGGTTTTTTCTAATGTGGCTAATGTGGAATAGGTTTTTTTGTCATTCCACTATTTTTTTTTCCTTTTCTTTCCTTTTTACTTCTCTCTATTCCTTAAGTAGAAATTATTCAGAAAATGCAAAGGAATCACACGTTAAAAAAAAAAACAAACCTGTAGTCCTCTTTCACCCTCTTAGATTTTAAGATAGGCCTGCTGGTGCATTCATTTGGAATGCATTTAACCTCTAATGTAGTTTTGGGATCAAAATTTTGCAAACCAAATAACCTTTTTTTTTTTTTTTTTTTGTCTGTGTGTGTGATCTACTCACAACTATTCATTTGACAAAAGTTCTAAATCAGCAATCTTTTAACCTTTCAGTTTTCACACGGAACATTTAATCCAATGATCTTAAATATTAATTTCTCAAACATCTTGAAATTCATAAGAAATATGCATTATGTTACAGTCATGCTACTGGGTTTATTCTTTTATGGCATAAAAAATCTAGTAAAGAACATCCTCATGGAAATGGATGTTAGACAGATTAGCAAAGCATTGTGCAGTAGTGAAGAAGGAAAGAGTCATCTAGGAGAGTATAATATTTTGATTCCAGTATCTATTGTATTCTGTACAATAGAAAGCTGTGTTTTCTTTGTGGGAATACAAGATGTCAAGTGATTTCCAGCACATTTGTAGCCATCACAGGAAAGGAGAGGTTACTTCCTAACTGTAAACCTACTGCTGGCCACAACACCCATCAGAATGGGTACATAGGAAAGTCCATATTAAAACATCATTATTGTCAATATTTAATACATTAAAACACAATAGAGTGTATAAAAACTCTTTCCAGAATCTTTCAGCAGATCAGTGATGAGAACAGGAGATTAGACAGAGTTGGTGTTATACTAAAGCATGGAGTTTTTAAATGAAGAATATCAAAAAATGCAAAAATAACCAAAAGTTTCTTCATTTTTTTAATCTTTTCCAGAATCCTGTAATGAAAAATGTGTCTACCAAAGTTTTTAAAAGCCAGGTTAAAGCAAATCGCGATTTTGGAGAAAACCTAATAGCCAGAGGTGTGTCAATTTGTTTATTAAAACTGTAAAATATAAGTTACAGTTACTCTATGTTGCAAAAAATGTGATAGCCTGGGAGGTATTTTTGGTTTTTTGCTGTTATTTTATAGACCTAGAAGCTGTGCAGCAGTCCTTGTTCTATTAATAACCACTTGACCCCAGCAACAGGAAATGCTGATGCAGTTGCATTGGTCACACATAATTTGCATCAGGATCCCTTTCAGATGCATCAATAAAAGGTACACTGACTCTACACACATCTCTTGGACTCTGAGAGTCTCTGGACTCTAGTGTTTGCTTTAAATCACAAATAATTGATGATGAATTACTAAATCCCATGCTTAAGTGATGTCAGATGGAGGACTCTCAAAAGTTTGGACCTACTACTACTTGCTTAATTCAAACCAGCAAGAGGTGGAGGGGCCCTTGCTGTAGCTAGGAAGTACACCTGAAAGGAGACTGTTAGCTTTTTATTGTCAAAACAAATAATTAATGGAAAATTTCTGATAGATAATCTCATTAGCTATAGAAAAATAAATATACAGATTCTAGGAAGTGTATTCTAAAGATATAAACAAATATTTGACTTGTGACTTTGAGCAGCGATATAAGGTAATTAATTATTTCTAGTGATAGCTCTACTAAGGCCAAGGACTTAAGGCCAAGCTGATTCTACTTAAATTAAGGGAAGAATTTGCTTGCAAGAAACCCAGTGTAGGAAGGGAGTTCAGCTTCAGGAGAAACAAGAAAACTGGTTTTGGTCTGGGTTTATCTCCTGTTCTAGGAGTAATTTTTGTTTGGAATTCAATCTGTATGCTATATGACAGTGTTAGGAGGGTTGAACTTTTATGAAGCAGGTGTGAATATCAACTCAGTCTCTCTTACTTCAAATGACCATCTGTTTCTCCACTTAATGCAAAAAAATTGTGCAAGACTCCTTTGTTAGGCTGTGGTGGAGGGAGATGAACAAATATATTTGCATGCAAATTCTACACATTCTTTTGCTTCTAAGAAATAAGAAAATAAGAATCAAAATTAAATGCCAATAATCTGAAATTATTCAGATATTCCTATATCTTGGAATTTATATATCTAGTTAGCTATTTTCAGCCTTTTTTCTTTTTTAACATGAACATGCACATTCTGTTGTTTTCATCAATACATTTGTTTCCTCAGAGATGAGAGCTGTTTATCTGCTTGCTCCTTAATTATTCTTTATTATCAAAATGCTTCATTTTTAATAACTTACTTTCTTTTGTAATTAGATTATCTCTTGGATTACACTAGAGTTTTCCCTTGAGGATTTACTTTTATTTGATTCCCTTGTATAATTAAAGATGTCTATGTTGTATTACAAAACACCAGTCTTTACTGGAAGTAGCTGGTACCTGGCATGAGGTAGTGAGTAAGAGTTGAGAAAGTTTTGGACACATTTTTACGATTTTTAACTCACAATTTTAATACATTTGTCTTATTAAATTACCACATCAGAAATATATTTTCGTGTACTTATTTTATAAAATAATATTATTGATGCTCTCTATCTTAGAGAGGCAGCAAATAGGAAGCCATTTTTAGAAAAGCAGAGAAATAAAGACAGTAATTTGTCCTTGTAAATCAGACAGACAACTATATTTTCCACAAACATATGACAGTCACTGCTTATAACTGAAAAATAAAAATAATTGAAAATGCCATTTACTGGATAAAACCAATATAAGTGTACTGTTCTCTTTTGAGTGAAATTAAGAAAAACTAGTTTTGTAATTAAAGGAAATTTTTAGGCCACTTTCAAGTAAATGAAAGGAGTGGTATACAGGGTTTGGTTTTCTTAGAGTTCATTAATAGTCTTTATCTAAAATTATTGTTTGAATTCTAAAGTTTTGATAAAGAATGTAGTGTGGGTTTTTTGTCATAATAACTTGATTCATTTTTTTTTAATAGACAAAAAATTACTTGAGCCCAGTATTTGCTTAATTGAATACTTTTGAATGAACAAATGGGAAAATACTTTTGTGAGGAAATGATCAGTTGAAATGTTGAGTGCCATAAGGAGATGACCTTGAGTTGCTGGTGCTTTTGGTGTATACATGTTCTTGCCTATTTATTCATTTATTAATATGGAATCTGTTACCAGAAATAGTGGGCTGACACAGTAACAGGGCACACTCTTTATAGAGAGTTGGGCAAAGTGAAATGGTTGGAATTTTTCAAACCTCAGTTAGGAAACATTAACATGCCAGGAGCTGATTTTAAATATATTCTCAATACAGATTAGAGATATCTACTGTGACAATCCAAAACAAAAATCAAAAACCAAAAACCTCAACGCAAAGAAAATCAAAGCAAAAATAATGTAGTTAGAAGTGTTGGATTGTCTGAGGTTGCTGAATTCATTGTTTGTCATAAACACAAAATAAATCAAGGAAAGTAGCCTCCCCAACACCTGGTTGCCCCATGAAACCTCAGAAACCCAGGAGTATTTTTCTTGAGAAAGAATCTGGAGCACAGAGATTAAATTGGGAGTATTTCAGATATACTACTGAGAATTTTTGCCATTAAATCTAAGCATTAACTACCAGGATTATTAATCTTGTTTCACATGTGTACAGCTTTTACTGTCATGTGAGACATGTCCAGATCAGAGCACATGCAGGTTTTATCTGCATTCATATGGTCAAATGGCTTCTGAGAGTATGAAGGAAAATAAGGTTAGGCATTCCCTCAGTAGGGTAACAGAATATATTTAGGAAGTCCACAAAACTTGCAAATTTGCTTTTGATTTCTGAATCTAAATATATGTACTAAAGATGTGTGCCATCATCATTACCCTTGGAAACCATTGGTTATATTTATATAATTTCTTTCCCCAGATATGCAACTTTAATGCTAATGGGATGGGATAAGATAAATACCTGCCAAGAAAAAACTGGTTCTAAATAGTCCTGCTGGGCTGATTTATCTGTGCTGAATAATAGTTTAAACATTAAGGTCAGAGGAAAAAAAAGTTGAAATTCTAGTTTCATCTATGAACTTGGCTGAATGCAGTATAGAGTTTTTGTTGTTGTTGTTGTATTTGGATTTTTACTAGGGCAGAAGACTTCAGCTATTTTATATTCATACATTACATCTTGTATAATTTATGGTTTCTATTCCATGATTGAACAAAAATATATGCAAAAAATGAATATAAGGAACTGAGTAAAAGTGAAGGCTTATTTTATTTAAAGCATTTGGGTCACTTAGGCACTAATACTTCTCATGTTTACAGACTGCTTTGGTAATGTCATATTTGATTTTTAGAGCAGTCTTGACTTGTCTTCCTTTATAACTCGTTCTATATAACTGGAGACATCTGTGACTAGTCATGTTAATCATATCTATTCCAGAGAAAGTTTTTAAAGAAAAGGAAGGCTTGAGTCTTCTCAAGCTGGAAAACATAATTAATTTTTAAAATGTTGCATAGAGACAACAATTATGAAATAAAGAACATAACCATTTTAATTTCTGTGGTATTATTATCTCTATTTTAGATATACTAGGAACCAATTTAATTTTATTCCTGTGTCCAAATTTACAACAAGACCAAAGCTAAATTCATTTTTATCCTATGATGAAACACGTGGAACACTTTAAACCCTTTGCAATTTGTTTTTCTAAAACAAAGGAGGTTTATGTGCTTGACTTCCAGCAAAGGGTGATGAAGATAATTCTAGCACCTCTAGCTCAGAAAATGTGGCACAAGTGGTTGCTCACTGGAGGAAAAATATCATCATTTTCTTCTCATGGGCTTTTGCACTTTCCTTGCAGTATGCCCGAGAAATGAGTCAGTAGGTAACATGCATCATTGTCTGAGACAGCAGCATCCTCCATATTTACACACATAAGTAACACCTGAATCTTTTCTATCATTCTCTTAGGATATGGTGTGTATAATGATACAAAGTGCTCAAACTAATGCACTGAATGCTTGAAGTTGGTAGGAAGGGAGTGTAAGAAGTTGCTATCTGATCTTTCAGCTTTAATCAACTCAGGCTGATTAAAAGATTAAATCAGGACTAAGGTAATCTCATTTCTGTCTGATTGGCAAAGATTTGTGTCTAGAACATTTACAGAGATGAATTCTCAGGCTTTTGGTGGAGAAAAGCAGTGGGAGAAGCTCTCATCTCAGTAACAACTGTGACTTACCTTGCCCTTGTGTCAGATGTGAAGTTATGGTCTGAATGTCTTTTAAAATACAGGTTGAGGGTCTTAGTGGCATGACAGAAATATTTGTTTATCTTTTAAAGTTGCATTGTTTTAGAATTGATTCATTTATCCATTACTCTTTGCATCAAATGCAGCATCTGCCCCAAAATCTGAGCCGCTGCTCTTTTACCTGTGTTTCACACTGGCTGCTGGTTTATAGGTTAAAGGATGTCCGTGCCCCATGTAAAAATGTCATCTGATTTTCAGCTATGCTATTTCTCTGCAAACTATACATTATTTCTATCAAATAGGTCTTGCAGAATCTTTCTACTTCACACTTTTACCCAAAGCTTATATGAATTCCTCCATGGGAGGAGGATTTGGATTTTGGACCAGAAGACCTTCAGAGGTCCCTTCTTACTTCAGCTATTCTGTGAGTTTGTGAAAGAGCAAAAAAGATTGTGTAGCATGCAAGGATTTTTCTATTGTGCCAGTGAATACCCAATCACATATATGACCTCAATATGAACAAAATGAGTAGTCTGTGTAAATCCTAAAGGCAAATTTCAAGTCTTTTGATCTGCAGTGATATTGTTTGTTTCAGCTGCAGCTTCCTAGAAATACAAAAAGAATGGCAGCGTTTCTCTAATTTTATTCATAATCTAAACACAATAAACCCAGTGGGGCTGATGAAAGAATATTAATTTAAGTTTACACTCTTTGATACACAGCGCATGTGTCCTGTACACACTGATGACATGAACATGATGATTTGAAAAAAATGACCAAAGATTAATAAAAAACATTTTTGAGAGAAGTAAGCACTTATTTTTGGATATTAATCCCCAGAAAACCTTTTTTCTTAACAACGAAAAGGTATTAGTGATGATAGAAAATTATATAGGATTTGGAATTATAATACCAATTTTTTCTGATCAAATACTCTAATATGTGATGACCCTCATAAGCTGGAGAGAGGCTTAGTGAAGGTGCAGCTCATGAAGGTCAAAGTCTAATGAGAATTTCTCAAATGATAGTGTGGCCTGTGTACAGCTAAAGTCAGCTTTTCTGGGCCTCTACAGATAGCCTATATGTGACTTTACACAATGTTGAATACAGATGAAAGTCTTAGTAAAAGTAGAGAGAATTTTAATAATTCTTAACTATGCTTCTTAACTTCAGTATGTCTTTTCTTCTTATCCAGCTTAAATCTGGATTCTTCTAAGCTGATATCCTTCCCATCTTTCAGATATATTCCTAAAGTTGTCTCACTGCTTCCAGAAAATTATTAGTGGCTTTCTTTTTTCTCTGTATTCATGGTAGACAACTTTATCCTCACTTGTGCATTTCTTTTCCTGCTTTGATGCATTCCTGTGTTTCTCATTATAACTTGTCTATTTCAGAAATATCTTACACAATATATGACCATTCTATTTCTCAAGAGCTACTGTAACATTTTCCTCTCCAATCTGACTTCCAAAGCATTTTTCTTGCTCCTATGATAGCCCAAGCAAGGTTGGAGACACGTCTTGTTCATGAAATAATGTTAATGCAGCTGATATACAGGCAACTGTGACAACAATAAGTGCTCATTGCTCAGGTGTGTTGAACAGAAGGAGATGCAATTGCTATTTTTCTACCTAGCAAGATTTTAATAGAGCCAGGGGTTGTGATGGTTCTCAGGATAACTTCAGAGAGACATACATTTTAAGTGATATGCTTTACTTCTCTCAATTTGATATTGTCCTGTTGCATTGCAGCTACTTCTAAAAACTTATGTCTGACTAATTGCATCCTTTAGAAAGAAGCTAGTCTACATTTGAAAATCTCTGGAAATCTAATGTCCACCAGTTTTTCTTGACAACTTGTTCAGGCAGATTTTATAGAATGTATTTTACTTACACCTGCTTATCAAAAGGAAGACTGAGACATCTCCCAGTAAAACAGCTGAATAATAAGAAATAGTAGTGAGTTCTATACTCTTCAGCAGATACACTGTAATTCCAGTTCATGCATGTATCTACAGAATCTACACAATGCACAAGAGTGCCATACAGCTGTGGCAACGAGAGAATCTGCCCAAGATATTTTTATTATCGTCACAGATCTAGCTAATCTGGGCATGTGCCCAGTACTGAAGCATACTGCTTACTCACTGTATGCAGCTCTGATATTACTGCATCTTTATCCTCTAAAATAAAGAAAAAAGAATGAAAAGATTGAAAGACTGGCATTTTGACGTCTCTGTCTGTAAGAAGTGTTTCCACCCCTCAGGTAATTTCTGTGGCTATGCTCTACACAGATTGCTACTGACATTATTATTTGAAGTATGTGGAGAGCCAGATGGAATAGACTTTTACCACAGTGATCTCAATGAAGATGCAGTGGGAGGTAACATCATGTGCTGGTATCAGCTGGGGTAGAGTTAATTTTCTTCTCGATGGCTAGTAAGGGGCTGTGTTTTAGATTAGTGCTGAGCATTGGTCGATAAAATAGAGATAATTTTTTGTTGCTCAGCAGGGCTTACACAGATCCAAGGCGTTTTATTCTGTTTTTATGGCCAGGCTGTCAAGGAAGGTGGAAGTGCATGGTAGGTTGGGAGGAGACACAAACTGACTGAAGGGTTATTCCAAACCATGTGGCATCATAATCCTAATATAAAGCGAGGAGAAGAAGGAGGAACGGGGCATGTTTGGAGTGGTGGTGTTTGTCTTCTCAAATAACCATTATGTGTGATGGGGCTGTGCTCTGCTGGAGATGGCTGAACAGCTGCCTGCCCATAAGAAGATGTGAATTAATTCATTTTTTTTATTGGTTTGCATGTGTGGTTTTTGCTTTCCCAGTTGAATGTTTTTATCTCAACCCATGAGTTTTCTACTTTTCACCCTTCCAATTCTCTCCCTGATCCTGCTGGTGGGGGGAGTGAGTGAGCAGCTGAGTGGGGCTTGGCTGCTTGCTGGCTGGCACAACACATCATTTCTCACACAAATTCCTATAATGTATTCTGTAACACACACCCACACCTCCACACTCACACCTTGCATGGCTTACCTAGTTAATCCAGCTGCAGCTAGTGGCACGAGTTAGCACGAGCACATGCTCTCCCATGATCCATTACAGTGCTTGCTCCCTCCATAGCCCTGTGGGCCAGTCTGACAAGGAATGGAGTAATGCTGCCTGTTGGGGATCATTCAGTCTGGAGACCCCCTACATTATTGCTAATTTATAACTTTCTCCCTGCCATACCACATGTTCTCTTGACTTATATTCTGCTAATTGAAATTTTATCATTTTTTGCAGTAATTATACCTTGAAGTATCAGAGCAATGCCTTAATGCTCAGGAGAATTTGTAACATTAATTCAGCATTAAAAATTGCACATTATTTTTCTATATTAATATTTGAGCAAAGTGGAAAATCTGATAAATTAAAAAAAGGATAATCTAGGCTAATATGACCTGTCTGAGGTTACATAGAGAGTCAATAGTAGTTTCTGTCCTGTGCTTAGTGACAAATATCTGTTTATCAGAAAAAATTAAGAGAATTTGTTTGTAATTAAGTCAAATTCTTTTTTAAATCTTGATATCTGGTCAAAGAAAAACCAGCAGCTTAGTACAGACTAAATTTCCTGCCACAGCAGTAAGTGAGTTTGGTATACTTGTCTTTACTTACAGAACTACTTCTGGAATTTTGTCCTGAAGTTTTACACCTAATTGCCTGTCTCTTTGAATCTTTTCCAAAACTCACCAGGGAGTTACATAAAACCAGTATATTCAACTGGGAAAAAATATGTCTACAGGTCATCTGGTAATAGAGATACAGAGAAAAATTAACCATTTTACAATCAGTCTCTTCAGAGATCAGATGCCCTCCTTAAGCAACCTAACACTATGATCCCCCAGGTAGCATCCACACTTGGAATCTTCTGTTGTGAAATGTTTCAAGCCAAAAGGCGAAGTTCCCCTTCTTGCTGAAGTTTTCTTGTAACTCTCTTCCTCTCCCCAGAAAGTGCCATCAGACAGTAGTTTTTGTGTCCTTTTCTGTTGAAAATAATTATTTTTTAACAGAGAGAAGAAATCAAGATCGGAGCTACTGAATGAGCGTCATCAGATGCTTCCAGAGATAAAAGGCAATAGCACAAAAAATTTTGAAGATCTAATGTTCAGTTCAGGTGCCTACATTTCATCTAAATCACTTTTTTTTTTTTTTTTTTTTTTTTTAGTCTGTATAGCTTGTAGAGAATCTTTGTGGTAAAATAATTTAGTGTTATGAAATGGTCAAATCTAAAATAGTTAGGTTAAAGGAAGGAGTTTTGAGTTTTCATTTTACTACAATTATTTTTTTCCCTCTGGAATTTTGGGCCTGTCAATTAAATTTTTTAGGGCTTCAGTATTTGTATTTAAAAAAAAGAAGTAACTGTCATCTACACAGAGAAGTAGTAGGTTTTTTCTGTATTTTGAAAATTTCATTAAAATACTTAAATGGATAATAATATCAATAAATAGAGTATTTATTTAACTGTCAAAGTAGATATGTATATACTGTGTGTTCCAAAGATATCAAAGCATCAGATAAGTGTGCATTGAACACTCAGTGCTAGAGAT